>JBAMCP010001289.1:0-24728 GCA_037075105.1 Lissocephala sabroskyi | reverse complement strand
CCTCGAGGTATTTTAAGATATTCAATTGAAATAGAAATGCCGACGGGGTTTCAAAGTCAACTGCTCGTTTTCCTGGCAATTTGCTTCCTTGAACTGCGCTGGAATTGTCTGAGGGAATGAAAGGAGCTCGAGCCCGCAGAATGAAAACATCTTTATTGGGTTTTTTCTGCCTCATTTGCGGGTTAAGATGCAGCCTGCAATTGTGGCCACCTTTAGGGTTTTATGCTGATCAATGGATTTCCATGCCCATCAGCTGTTTTTGGCCAAAGAGACCTTCAGGCAACCCGCTTAGTCTTTGTGCCCGGCCTCAATGAATCTCGGAATTTGCAAGCCAAATGTTGCCCAATTCAAGGATCTGAAGGGAAATGAGAACATGTGGCTGCTTTGTCTGGCGACCGGCAGTTGGTACGTGGCAACCTGAGGCACAGCTGCAAAATCGCTACAATGATTTCGCTCAGTGTGCGTGAGGACTTTCACTGGCGGTGGCGTTGCCAACGACGCCGACTGAGGCGGCGGCGACGGCGGCCGTCGACTCCCCTGCTGGAAAAAAGGGTGACTAATGTGTGTGATTGCCGGCTTTGTGGCAGCGCCAGCAGCGGCGGCCGCAGCGACGGCAGCAGCGACGCTGCACGTAAGGGCTAAAAGGACATCGAACGAAATGACGGGGGATGAAATTTCCACACACACAAGCATACGCAGGGGGTAGACGGCGACGACGACGACGACGGCAACGGCAACGGCAGCAGCAACACAAACAATGATTTTAATTTCGCTTTCCTTTGGCACACATAAATAGAGCCGGCAGGATACGCTGTTAGTCATTCGCAGCATAAACGCCGAGCCGACAGGAAGCAGGCCAGGCAACCAGCGCGCTCCCCAGGCAAAGCGCCGCACAAGACAGTTTTCAAGTTTTGTTGTTAAGTTTCTCATTTCGCTTTCGACTCTGCGTTTCCTTGTTTCCATCAGTCAATCCATCAATCCCACAATCAGTTGCAGTTGCCAGTGTTTCAATTTAAGTTTGCCATCATTTCGTTAAGTCGCGGAATTGTGCAATGGCCACCGTTGCCGCCCCACCCACCACCACCAGCCAGACGGCTGCCACCTCTACAACCCAGGCCCTCCCCACCCACACCCACAGCATCCAATTGCTGCACCGCACCAACAGCGGCGGCCTGCCCCACGGCCTCGGCCTGCTGACCACCGTGGCCTCCCTGCCGCCCAAGTACCGCAGCCGCTATCTGAACATCAAAACCAAGTGTGAAATACCCTTGGATCTGTCGGTGAAACCGCTCTCGCCGCAAATCGCCAGCGACGAGCCAATGGCCACCGAAGCGCCAGCGGAAATCCAGCCAACAGTCATTTCCCCAGCTCCACTGGCGGTGGCTGGCGAGGAGGTCGTCGTAATCACAGAGAAGCCCATTACGCCGCCGCAGAGCCCGGCGAAGCGCAAATTTAACGAACTCGAGCCGGCCAACGAGCCCTCTCAGCCCGCGAAACTGGCCAAAACAGCGCCCGCTGCCGAATCCGAGGCTGACTCTGAACCCGAGTCAGTGGCCACCGAAGAGCCCAAAGCCACACCGGCGAAGCCAATCAAGCCCACGGACACGGCCCCACGCACTGCCAAATCGGCCAGAACCAGCAGCAAGCCGAGCCGGAACAAAGTCACGCGGAAGCTTAAATTCGACGAGGAAACCAGCTCACCGGTCTCGGGCACCATCATCCGCCCACTGGAGGACATCACCGACGGCAACGTGCAGTACAGCAATGGCGACATCGACCCGAAATACAACATTGTGGAGATCACCGAGGAGACCAAGGCCGAGCTGGCGGCCATCAAGAACGTCATTGGCGATTATGTGTGTAAGTTGTGCCGGATCAAGTTCGAGGATGCCTTCGGGCTGGCCAGGCATCGGTGTGCCTGTATTGTCTTGCTGGAGTATCGCTGCCCGGAGTGCGGCAAGCAGTTCAACTGCCCGGCCAATCTGGCCTCGCACCGGCGCTGGCATAAGCCGAAGAAGGAGGCCGGCGGCGGCCAGGCCAAGAAGGAGAACCGCAACACCACCAACCAGCAGGCCAAGGAGCCGCAGGTCCCCAAGAAGCCGGACGAACTGGCCTTTGGCTGCGACGAGTGCGGCAAGAAGTTCAAGCGGCAGGCCTACCTCAGGAAGCACCAGCAGACGCATGCCAAGAAACAGAAGGCCAAAGGAGCCGCGGTGGTGCCAGCGGCCACCACAATTACGGGCAGCTTCCATGCGGCTCCCTGCGGCAAGTCGAGCAGCTCGTCGGCCTCCTCGTCGCACTCCACCCACGAGGACGAGGGCGTCTATGTGGCCGGGGCGGCCAGCAGCCACTACGGCAGTCATTATGAGGCGGACTATTTGTCCGACTGCAGCTCGTCGAGCTCCTCGGCGGGCTATGGCCGCCTGCAGATTGTGGAGCACGGGCTCACCGAGGAGGAGAGCATTGCGGCTGCTGCTTTGACCAATTTAAGGAACTGCGCCTCGGTCATCCAGCATACAACAATGGCGCACTGAGTGAGTCCGGATCGGGTGATCTTTTTAATGTATATATGAGAATTTTGTTTGAAGTTCTGGTTTAAGTTTAGGTTTTAGTTTTGTCTCGTTTTCAATTCGCTTTCGAGAACTGCAGCTAAATCAGACCAAAGAATTTAGTTTCTAAACGGGATATTCGGTTATCCTTCTTCTCTTTTAGTTGTCTAATTTAAGTTCGATTCTAGTCAGTGCAATGGAAATCTCTGTGCTTCTGAAGACATTCCGTGAACCTAGCTTAGTTTAGTCGAAGACGGCAGTCTCTAGTCAGGGCCCCAGTCCGAAGTCGCTAGTCAGCTTCACGATGATCTCAAGGCCCAAGTACCAGTCGAGCATTTCGTTTGTAGGTTTAGTTAATAATTTAGTTAGCTTATGTTTAACACCCCCAGCATAAAATAATAGACACCTAAGGAAAACCAAAGATAAACCAAAGTCAGTGAACATTCTAGTCATCAGAAAAGTTTACCAGCAACCAAAGATCCCCACCAATTTCTAGTCATTCAAACTAAAGAATCCCCAACACTTTCTCAGTGAATTCTAGTCAATTAAAAAACTCCTTCTAGTAAAGGCGAAATTCGAGAATTCGATTCTTTCGAGTCGGCATTTCTAGTCAGCTTCAGTTATGATCTCATCCATTTTCTAGTCTTTAATCTATAGTTTTGTATATAGATAAGTTTAAGGCCTCATTTGACATTCGGATACAGCTTTAGTTATTTTTCGATTTTTCGGTAGGTTTGTCATGAGAACTTTCCTCCTTTTTAGGAGATTTCTGAAAAAAACATTCAAACCACACCAAAATTCAGGCGAAATTGTGCAGTAATAGTTCTTAAGGAAATTCCCGTATCCCCCTAAACATTTCCAAAGACCAAATCAAGCCCAAAGATCATCTAGCACCCAGTGATGGGGCTTGAAGTCAAACGAGTGTGAACTCTAGTCATTTCCTAGGCATTGTAAGTTTCTTTAGTGGAGTTCCACAAATTAGTATGAGTTTAGTTAGTTTAGGTTTACAATTTACAGTTTAGGTTAAATCGACGGACACTGAACCAGCGTTTCACTACCAGTAAAAGTATTTAAAGAGTACAACTAAATTTTGAGTTGGGATTTGTACAGCCAAAGGCGCCCAACGAGAATCTAACCAGCGGTTGTGTACTTAAAAGTCAACTTCTTTGTAAAGACCTAAAAATAGAGTATAGCTTTAAGGATCCTGGGCAATATCACAGCGTGATTGTTCCTTAGATCAACGAATGAGATTGTAAAGTTTCAACGGTTGTAACCCTCGAGTACAACAAAAAATGGGAAAAACTTCGCTCAATTTACAATACAACAATATATATTTTTTATATATCAGTTTATATCATTCATTAGCATATCTAAGTTTGGTTTAAGCTGCTGCATAGGAATTGTATGTACGATTGTTTGTGATATTAGTTTTAAGCTCAAGGAAACAGTTGTTAAGAAAAGAGAATTTACAAGCGGTGAGAGGAGTTTTTGCCGTTTTATCGGTGCATTCACAATAAGCAGAGATTTTTGTACTATTTTTATACACGGAATTAGAAGCATAAGAACCTCTCGAGTAAATTATATATTTTTGTAAGCCCAAGAAAAAATCCTCCCGAAAAAACTAAATAAAAATTGTAAATGCCAGAAAAATGCAATAAAAAAAGCGAAAACTAAAAGCGAATTGTCTTCTTACTGGAAAGGAAGAATAAAGCCAACGAAATGCTGTCTCGATAATGCAATAAACATTTTTATGGCTTGCTAAGCGTATCCTTTCCCCCCTCTTTCAATGTTTAATCACTTTATAATTGTGGCAAAGACGTGAGCACTGGAGGGGCAGATCGCTCCTTGCGAGGGTTGCAAATGAGAAAATTACAACTCATTTGACGAGGAGCTGATGATGATGATGAAACGGTTTTCATGTCTTGAGAGCTCGAATGGCCGTTTGATGGGCTAGAAAATAGCGGGGCAGCCTCAAAACGTTTGTTGACACGGCCTGTAATGAAATGCCATTAAAGGACATTGACATGGGCCATCGATCCCACACACGCACACACACACACACAATCGGCATCTCGCCCACTGCGGGGCACTTAAGTGAGCTCTACTAAAACAAATAACCCAACAAACTCACCCACACGCACAGCCGAAAGGGAACTTCCACGGCGGAAGTGGACAGATGCAACTTGCTCCTAAGTACACAGGAACACGAAAGCCGAAATGCAAGGGGTGTGCGTGGGCTTGGCTGGGGGTTGTGCACCGCTGGACCAGGAAAGATCCTGCCCGAAACCTGCCTACTAATGATGCCCGGAACCACCCGGGGCGGGTGGGTGGACGGACGGACAAGCGGAAGCGCGTAAAAAATGTTTAATCAAATACAAATGCACGACAGCGGGAAAAATGAGAATGACAGACCGAGTCCTTCTCCTTCTCCCACTCCCAGAGGCTGGCTGGCTGGCTGGCGGGGGTGTGCGTGTGCGGTGTGAATCAATTTGAAGCGTCAAAGGATCCAATTCCATCGAAAGTTCAGTGCACACCGGCAACGTCAACGCTTCGGCCGAGGGCGCGGTGCTGGAATTATGTAAAATCATTCGAACAAACACACCCCCGGGACGGGGCAGCGGCCAGGGTGTGTGTCCTGTATGTGCGTGCATCCTGGCAGCATCAATTCGCCGCGACATTGAATACTGCGGGGCGGGTGCGCCCGTAAAAAGTCAGGCGGCTATTGGGTTTCTCAAAAAGGTGAGGCCGGGTAAGCCGATCGGACCTGCAAGTTCCTTGTGCTCCTTTTGGCACGAGCAGACCGCGGACCGCATACCTGAAGGCCGCTGACCCGCATCACCAGTCGGCCGGCTTGCATAGCAGCACAGCGAGCAGGAGAGGTCCTTGGGGGGCTGAGTAGTTTCGATTTCTGCGGGCCGCCAGCTGCTGCCGGAACTGAATCCTGCTAATATTGAATTGTGTGTGTCCAGGAAATTGCCAGATCATCCCTACGGCGGTAATTTGCACCTTGAGGAGGCTCAGCCTTTTGTCCTGCCGTCCACCGAGATGCTGGTGCTAAGTGGCCGTCTAAAGAGTTGACAGATTGTCGACTCTGATTCGGCTGATGCTTGAAATTTTGATTAGCATCTGAAAACTTTCTGCGGGCTTGGCCAAAAGCTTGTGAAGGACTTTTTCGCTCAGTGTAGGCAGCTGGCAGCTTTTGCGCGTGCCATGTGCCTGTGGAAATGCAACCCTGCGTTTCAGCAAGTGGGCAGCTCTCGTAGCTGTCAGAAAATAACGGCTTTCGAGCTTTTGGCGCTGGGTGGGGAGAGCAAGTGAGCGGCCGCCGCCGCCGTCGAGCTCTGCAGGAGCAGCAGACTCGCCAAAACCGCTCGCCAGGACCAACAGCGCGCACACCTGAGACATTCATGTTGTGGCGACGGTGAAAGTCGGACGTGTTGAGCGGATATTGTGACCCCGAGCGTTCCAACGGTTAGTGGCAAAAAAAAATAAAAAAAAAACTCGCCTGTGGCTGAAGTTGGCGGCGTGCGTGAGTGATTGTCTGGCCGTGTGTGTGTGTTGGTTTTGAGGCAGAGGTTAAGGACGATCTGAGACTTTCACATCCTTTGTAAAGGCATTTGTTGTGAGTGGGAACTCCTCCAGTCCCGTCGTCCATCGAGTCGCTTAAACATTCACAACCCACGACGCTTGCCCACCCAAAACGGACGACCGGGGTGGTGGGCTGGGTGGCTCTCACGAGAGTCCTTTCCGCTGCTCCCCAGAGCTTTTGGTTGGCTTTGCAGCCGAGGCGAGTGGACGTATTGATTGCATTACATGCGCTGTTCGGGGAGCCTCTCTTTGGCCGGAGTCGCCAGAGTTACTTGTTGTTGGCTAAAATAACGGCAAAAAGCTCGACTGCGTCGTTGGCGTCTCTGCCGGCGTCGACGGCAGCGCCGTCTTGGCTTTGCCTTCTGTCTGACTGCCTGGGCGATTATTCGCCGCCGTCGCTGCCGCTGCCGTCGTCGCTGTCTGCGTCTGTTTGGCGTGCGTGCTTTGGGTAAATTTTTCACAAATTTTCATTTTCAGTTTTTCTCCGACTGTTTTAGGGCGGTTCCGCAGGCAGAGCAGCAGCGCCAGCGTACAAAATCCGAGCCTGTGTGTTGTGTGTGTGAATAAACGCGCGTCGCACTGCCCTTGTGTGTGCGCTGTGTGTGTGAGTGAATGAAAATTTCTGTGCAAAGAAATCAACAAAAAAGCCCCAAGTGCAAATACCAAAAACAAACCCAAAAATTTGAAAGAAAACCGACCAGAAAATCGGCCAAGCAAACTGCAAGTGGGTGTGCGTGTGTGTGTGCCAGTGAGGGAGAGAGAGGCATTCGAAATCAAATATTGTGACCCACCGACCGATGGAGCAACCAACTGACTCTGCCACTGGGCGCGTGCAAACGCACCCACACACACACACAGGCACACACGCCACCCACAGAGAGGAAACCGAATATCTAACGCAACCGAATATCTAACGCTCAATGTGGGGAAATCTTGCGGGCAGCTTTTTGCGTAAAATTCAATAAAACGTGAATAAGAAAATTGCAATTGCCAGGCAATTAAGCCCGAAAAAAATCCCAACGGCGGCCGCGAAGTTTTGATTTTTCTCTTCACCGACATGGCCACGTGTATTGGTGTGCGTGTGTGTGTGTGCGTGTCCTTCATTGTGAATAACTTGAATCGCTGTCCGTGCCGACCCGCAAATGAATGCGAATTCAATGAGCAATGAAATCCGCGACGCATCCGTGCGCCGCCCGCCAGGTGCCCTCGGTGAATTTTCCAATTAATTTATTTTGCCACCTCCACGCAATTTGTAAAGTTCACTGGCGATTTCATCATTGACCGATATCGGTGGCATTAACATTCTATAACCCTTGGTATTTGTCTTCGCGGCCGCCGCACCGACTCCTCCCCGGGTTCCTTTCTGTGTTAAATGCTTTTCAAGTGCACACACACACACACGCACGGGCTGGGGCACATGTGGCACACAGACAAGGACAGCCGCCGTCTGTCCGTCAGTCCGTCTGTCCGACCTACTCACTCACACATCTTTCTGTCTGTGTGTGTGAAAGCATTTCATGGATTTTGATTTGGTTTTTGGACTTCCACGCCATGTGAGGGGGGAGGGGGGTGGTCTTTTGGTATTTTGACAATTTGTGTCATGCACTTTGCAGTTTTGTGGGCCCCAGACGAGCCAAACAATCGCACAGCCAGCTCCCCGGCAGTTCACTCGTTGGGCGTTCAATTTGTATTCAATTTGTTTATGAGAATTTCCGTTTTCGTTTTTCTGGCGGCTTTTTTCCAGCAGGTCTTCGTTTGAATTGCGACCAAAGCAGTTAAGTGAGAGTGCCCATTGACAACGAATTAAGAAATTAAATTCCCATAAATATAAGTGTAAAATAAAAACCACAAAAAAATTTCCAAAAAAAATAAAAGAAACCTAAAAAAATTAAAAAAATAAACTGAATAATTCGCGTGTGTGTGCTGAAATGCATCTGTGCCTTTTCGATTAGTCAGTGGTAAAGTAAAACACACACACACATATATATATAAATTTATACAAATACAATCCCCGAATCGGTAGAGAGACAAAGTGAAACCCAAAAATTGCCAATGGAAAAGACTTGGTGGCCTCAACTGAACAACAACGAGGTGAGTAGGGAAATTAAATGATTTTAATGTTTTTTTATAAGGTTTGTTTGGGAGTTCGATTTGAGCTTTGATTCCTCGTAATTTACAGTAGAAGAGTCCCTAAAAAAAGGAATATAATGAGCCTATACAAAGGTATCCCAACACCCACCTATAAAGGCCTAAACAAGTTTGAATTGTAGCCGAAATTAGGCCGAGAGTTTCAAAGGTTTCACCGTCATAATAAGGCACAATGCAGGATTAATACACCCACACTCATAGACTTGGTAAATTTTCTAGCAACTTATCCTTAGCAAACAGCCGCTGGACACGCACACACAGAGAGAAACTCAAATACCCGCATTGAACCCCTTTTGGGTTTGACTTGGCAAAAGTGTAGCATAATTTTCAGCGCACGGGATTTTTATTTACTTTGAACCACTGATGCTGCCGCCGCCCGCCCCGCGCCCTGTTGAGTGAAATTCGGCTTGGCATTTTACAAAAAGTCTATTAATAAATATAAAGTAAAAATCAGTGGCCTGCTGCTCCCTCCACGCCCGAGAAAAACGGCTGGTCATGGGATGAGTTTGGGTAAAAGTCAGGGGAAAAAAATAAATGAACCCGATCTCAAATCAACGTCAGCAATCAGCAAGAGAACAGTGAATTGAAAATACCCTGAAACGTTTTCCTCCATCTATCAAGTCTTTGAACAAATATGCCTGTTTAATGCGGCAGAGTATAAGCGACCCAAAGAATATAAACCAAAAAATTTTAAACACAAGCTAAAGTTGAACAAATCAATTCGGTGTTGAGTGCGTTTACTTAAGCAATCAACCCAAACCCCTTAACATGCCCCACACACCCACACACACCTATACATGGCGAAAAGGAAAGCACACAGACAAAGGCAAACAGCCAGGGCGCTTGGCGTTATTATTTTGGCCAAATAGCCGAAGCATCGAAGCAGCAACAACGATGAAAATGGAAACCCTTTTAGCCAGCGTCCTCAAAAAAAAAAAAGAAGCGGAGATGAAAAGCGAAGAGAGAAAAATTTGAAAAGATAAAAGAAAAACCGAGAAAATCGCAGTGCATTCGGCTTACACATGTGAGTGTGTTTGTGTGTCTGCCCAAATACAAATAAAAAATCTTCGGCTTCATCTCGCCTGGCTGGGCAGTAAGTCGGCGTCCTGTTGTTGTTGTTGCTATCCTGTCCGATGAATGTTTAGTTTTTCAATTTTGCCAACACGAAATCAAACACACTGGCAAACATTCGGCCTGATGGAGATCGTCTGGGGCGACAGACTCGCCCGCAAAGGTAACATAGCGCGGCATTTTGCTTTCGGTTTTATTTGCACCTTTGCCGCCGCGGCGGCTGCTGCGGTCTGCGCGACGCCGCCGCCGCCCCATCCAGGGGGAGGCTGTCTAACCGCCCTTCAAGTCTGCTGATGCTGTCTTCGTCCTTCGTCCTTGTGTGTGGGTGTGTGTGTTCGTTTTTTGTGTATTTGGTGGCCATGTCGTTTGGCTGCCCGTCCTCCTTGTCTGGCTTCGTCTCTTGGCCCGTCTGTCAGCTCTTTTGCGTGTGCGTGTGCGTGCGCGTGTGTGTGTGTGTGTGTGTGTGATATTTTCTTAAGCTTTTTGTGGGCTGTGGGCCCGCAGCTGCCTGGCTGTCTTGCTCCCAATTGGGAATTGTTTCGGTTTCTGTTTCTGTTCTGTTTCTGGTTGCAGCAACTTCAAAGCTCCCGAACTTCGCTCTCTGTCTCTCGGTTTCTCTTTGGTCCTTTTAATCTGGTTGTTTGTTGACTTTACGTTGTTATTTAGCACTTTTGATCTATTTTATGGGATGGCAGTCAAATTCCTGCGATGACCTCGCGCTTCTGTTTTCTGTCCTTTATGATTTCTCCCCCGGCGGCTTTGGAATCCATGCCATCGCACAATTCACATTCGGAATGGCGTTAATGTTTTTGCCGCATCTTCCATTACCCCCCATTGGCTTCGTCATCGTCACCGCTGACCTATCGACATCCTTTCCCAGCGCCCATTCTGTATCCTTTTTTTTTGGACAGAACGTGCTTTAATCTGGCCACACGACCACGCCCCATCGTTATGCAAGGGCCAGGATAATGAATAGGGTTGAGTCTGCCCAGGAGAAGAGAGGGTTTAGCTTGCATGTATCCCTTCCACGTGTGTGTGTGTGTGTGTGTGTGTGTGTGTGTATCTAACGAACTGTGTCATTTACACTTTTGACTTTATTGTCAAGTTGGCTGCGCCGTCGCGGTCTCGCGATTTGGTTTTTTCGGCATTCCCGCTTCGTGTCAAAGTAGAAATATTTGCCCTACTCCGCTTGACTGGATGCACGTCGCCGTCCAAGCAACGACACCGAGCAATTGAGCCACCCACACTGTCGACCAACTGCTGCCGTCTGCTGGCTGGTGACTTTTGTGCGATTACGCAAAACCAATAATGAAATGACTTTTTGGGTTTGATTGGCAAAACATTGGCAGTCCCGTTGGGCCGGCAGCAGCAGCAGCAGCAGGCGCAGCTGGTGGGCGGGGCCACCGCAGCTTTGTTTGTGTATTTGCGCTAAAATTCACGCTCTATTAATGGTGCGTGGGTCCTTCCCCAGCGAGTGGTGCTGGTGGTGATGGTGGTTGGCAAAGGGCTCTATTATGCACTGTCAACATTTGCCCGGCATATTTGCATTTGTATTGGGACGACCCCAAAAACCTGGCAGGCTTGCCTTTTTCAGGGCTGTTTGCCTTTTCGATTTGCCATTTTAATTAGCCACAAAAAGGGTCTGGTCTGGTCTGGTCCCGCAAGCCAATCAAACAATTTCAAAAGCGAGCTGTTCGTGATGCGAGCTCGCCAGAGAATCAAAGGAAAAGCAAAACATATTCCCCATAAACACATGCGATTTTTTATGCTTATCACAAGAAACAACAGCAACAAAAATGCCCATAAATAAATAAAAATTTCGAGCACATCGCGTTTTTGCGCCAATTTCGATGGAAGTTCCTCCCGCCGTCCGCTTTCCCCGCTGGGCAATTTCAGCTTATGAAAAAGATGTCAGATTGCCGAGGAGGACGTCCTGCGGGGCTGGGGATGGCCAGATTGACATTGTCTTTTTATTTATGTACCTGCCTGTTTACTTTTTTCCTCTCCCCCCGCTGCCCAAATAATCGGATAGGTGCCTCTCCCAAACACACGGGTCGGCAGACAACCTACGGCCATTTATATTTGTGTATTTGCAATCTTATTGTGTGCGTATGAGTGCAGATTTTTTCTGTTTAATAAATTTCCCAATCGCTTACCACACCCATCCGCCGTTTACTGTTGATGGTGTTATTGCTGTTTATATAACGAGAGCAGAGCCAGTAACCGAAAACAAGCCATAAAGTATCCGACCAGTCGGACGAAATTCAAATGCTCTAACCAATGGAAATTGGTCCCAATCTAATTAAGATAAAATCCATCATTTGACCAGTTGGCTTTCGATAATTATCAACGGCTGTTGGCGAGAAACTTTGAAGGCCCATAAAAGTATGCTACATTTATTTGTCCCCAGGCAGATTACGTTTCCTTAACGGGTTTTCTTCTTGATCAGTAAAAATCCTGCTATAAAAGTTTGCCAGGTTTTTGGGGGCTGCCGGAAATGCCAATGCCTGGGCGGCTGCCGTTCTCAGTTACCTTTGTGATTTCACACACAGACAAACATGAGGGATGGACAAATGGAGGGACGACTGGGTGGCCACCCATAGAGACATAAATCGAATTGGCTTGCACAACAGGAGCAACAACAGCGAACGCTGAAATCGCGCACTTGCAATTTGGCTGGCTTTTTATAAATAACATTTATTTGGCTCATTTGGCTGTTTACTGCCAACAACAACAACAAGGATAGCGGCGTCGCCTTGCTGGCTGCACAGACGGGGCCGTCGAGTCGCCAATCGGGCAGCGCCATCGCCCGGCGACCACCGCCGCCATTTTGCCCCAATCGCCATGTTTATTTTTAACGGTTCAATTTTATGCGGTTCGAGTTACGTTGACTTTTATCGTAATTACCATCGCCCCTGCTCAGTTATTTTCACGCAGCAACTATTTCGCACCACCGCCTTTTTCCCCATTCAAATGGAAATTCGAAATGAAATTTGAAAAAGACTAAATTTAAATGCCCAACAACAAAACCGAATCCGAAGATTCTGCTCAACTGTCTCTTCTTTCTTGGGTTAGTCGTCGGTCAAACGCTTGGGGAATAATAAATAAGTCGAAGGACCCGCGTTCGTGTGTGTGGTCGCCCATTTCATAGTTCATTTGTATAAGTCGAGCGGGCAACGGCAGGCAACCGTGTCCAGTGGACCGGTCGACCGGCCGACTGCCCCAAAACCCACAGCGCCACACACACACAGACGCAGGTTCCTTAGTGCTTTGGTCGATGAAGTGTGACGTTTATTAAACTCAATTTAAAAGAATGGCGGTTCATTTATTTTATTACTGCTGTCAGTTCCCCTTCTTGCCTTCAGGCCATGTCAAAGGCAAATTCGAGAGCGGCCAACTGTCCAAATGCAACTGTTCAAGTGTCTGTGTGTCCGCTGATAGTGCGGCGTGTACCCGAAATTAGGAAGCAACCAATCGCCTGTGTACGTATGAGTGTGTGTGTGTGTGCGTGTGTGCTAGTTTTTGTGGGTTGCCCCGGCTAAAGGATAACAACCATTTGTTATTGATATTGACAGTTGGAAATAAATGAGCAATTCGCAACAAATGCTTTTTGGGCTTTTTGGCTAAATTTAGAAAGATGGTTTGGTGTTTGGTTTCCCCCCACACACACTGCCGTATAGACATTCAGATTTTCGTTTTTATGTAAAAAGGATATGGATATCGATATGCGAAGGGGCGATAGCGATATGAGTGCTACGGTCGAGTGAGTCCTCGAGGGCTGTGGGTGGGGCGTGTGTGTTTGTCGCTGTGGCCTTGAAAGTTGAATTGACTGCGCCACACACACACACACACGGCAGTCGCTATTATCGCTTACAAAGTATAAATATTTATGAAATTGTGTTTATATTTTATGCTAAGCGATTTTCATTATATCGCGCAACTGGCTGACTAAACAGGCTAACAAATTTCCCAGCCGAGCGCAATTTAATAACCAATTGATAAAAGAATCGTTATATTTTGATGGAAAGGAAACTGGCTAATTGAAAGGACGCTTGAAAGGAATTTGATTAATTTTAAAGAAGTCCAAAAACCATAAATACAATTTATAAACCCAAAGGATTCATCTTGCAGTTCAATAAGTTATCCCGGTCCCCGGTAATCAAACTTGAAAGAATTTTCAAAATTAATCGGAGAATAATAAATTGAAAGTCTAAAGAAAGATTTTTTATCTTCCATTTAATGAAGTCTAGAAAACCTAAACAAATCTTGCAAGCCCGAAGGAATAATCTTCAATCCAATTTGTTTAGCCTGCCTGCCGTTCAATAAGCTTTCCTGGTCTTCGATTTCTGGCCAAATATTGAAGCAGCCCAGTTTGGGGTTCTCTGCTGTTTTTGGCAAAATTTAAAGGCTCCCTGAGATCCCTGATAAAAGAATCGTTATATTCTGATGAAAAGGAAACTGGCTAATTAAATGAAAACTCGAAAGGAATTTTCAAAGTTATTCGGAAGAGGAATATTTTAAGGTTGCTTAATTTTAAAGAAGTCGAAAACCCTTAAATACATTTTATAAACCCGAACAATTTAACCAGCAGTTCAATAAGTTTCCCCGGTCTCCGGTAACCAAAGAAAACTTGAAAGGAATTTTCAAAATTAATCGGAGAATAATTAATTGAAAGTCTATAGAAAGATTTGTTGTTCCATTCAAAGAAGTCTAACAACCCTTAACACATCTTACAAGCCCGTAGGAATCATTTCTAATCCAAGCCGTTTATCCTGGAGATCGATAAGCTTTCCCGGTCTTCGATTTCTGGCCAAATATTGAAGCAGCCCAATTTGGGGTTCTCTGCTGTTTTTGGCAAAATTTAAAGGCTCCCTGAGATTCTTTCTTCCGAAATTGAGTACTTGGCAGGGGAAAAACAATTTCTACCGCGCACTTGAGTTTGCCACGTTTTTGTTTGTTTGCCGCGCATTTTGATGTATGAACCGAGCGGCTGGTTGGGTTATGTAATGTCTACAAAAAAATTACCAAAGTGTGTGTGTGTGTGTGTGTGTGGGAGGTGTCTGCGCTTGGCATTACTCACGTTGAAGTTTATTTAAAAAAATGTAAAAAATGATGCAACTACAAAAAACAAGAATAATAACAAGGCCAACAAAAGCAGCAACAAGAGCGCCAACAATGCCAGGATAGCGTCAGTCTGAGGAGGCAAAGTGCTGGGGCAGGATCTCAGCCTGTCGTGTGTAACAATTTTTCAACAGTCCTACACACGAGTATACGTATCTTAGCAGCTGCTATAATGTGTTTCCTGTTTGTGCAACGCTCAAAAAATCTTTCACCCACGCAGACACCCCAGGGCGCACATCCTGTACATTCTGGCCGCTGGCAAAGCCGAGAGGACAAGAGAAAAGCAACGGATATGAGCGGCCATCGGAAATGTTTGAATGTGCAATGTCCTTTCGCCGAATGCTTTTTTTCTTCTAAACTCAGCTTCTTATTGTATTTTTGGTTATGAAATGACCGTTTCAATTCACTCGCCAGCAGCCACTTGACTTTGCCACCCACAGGCCCACTCGCAGGTCACGCTGGGGCGCGGGTGGTTAGGTGTCCTGGGGCCTGTTATCTCAGTGCTGGTGTTGAAGAAAAATGGGTGTCCCTATCCACTTGCCAACGCGCCGCATGGGACACGGCGACATTAGAAGGCAAAACAAACAACAAAACGAGCCTTGAGCGCCGCCCACCGCCCACCCGCTGTTTGTGTGTATTTTTTTTTAATTTTTGCACGCAGCGCCCTGCAGACTGTCAACGCTGGGGAGCCGCCCGCTGCCCGCTGCTGGGCGTTTGTCCATCGGTTTCAGTGCAACGCGCAAAATTGAAAAATACGCGCGATAAAACGCTTGACATGCCACGTAATGCGTTGCAAATATATTACTAAAGTTTTTGCCGCCATTGTTGTGACAGCGCCACACACACACACACACACAAAACACACATATGTGGACCGCCCAGAGGGAGCAAAAAAAGAGTTGCAGTTTAGAGGCCTGGCCAGAGCCCTCGGTTATTATTCATTATTGAACTGAGGCAGGCGGCGGTTTGGAATTGGAAAAACTGCATTGATTTTTCAGTCGGCTGAGGCTTTGAAGGCTGAAACTGAAAAACTAATTTCATATAATTTGGCACTTGACTGCGCGCCATTAAACGGCCGCAACTAAATGGGGCTAGTTGGCCGGCTCTATAAATTTTATATGATACCCTTTCAAACGGCCAGCACAAAAATAGCCATCAATGCCATGGGGAATCTAAATTGCACTCGTCGAAATGCGAGCCATCGTGAGATATAAACCACAAGGCGGTTTATATTTTTCTATTTCTGTAATCCGCAATTAGTTGAATTATCAAATCACAAATGCAAATTAAGGCGATTATCAAATCAATAAGGCGGTCGGCCGAAGAGAACTTTCTTCAAGGCGAAATTAATTTAAATTCCCCACTAATGAATGAATTAATATTTTCATAATCACAGGAGTTTCAGGGCATTTGAAATTCGGTTCCCTGCTCTTCGAAGCTCTTCTCACTTTCCTTTTGGTTTCTCCTACTTTCGCCAATGGCATTGGCAGTCCTTCGCCCCCCCCCCCAGCCACCCGCTTCTTTCGGCAATCCGGCGAGGCCATAAATATGCGAAAGCCGTTTGAAATTTTTGTGTGTCAGACTCATTGGTTTTTGGATTTGGATTTCTTTTTTTCTGTGCCTTCCACCAATTGGACTTGCGAGTGGTGTGTGGATTTTTGGCTCTGCCTTTGACATCAGCCTAATTAATGGGTTAATGCGGTGCCGCGGTAATTAAGCAACCTCCGCTGGCCTACCTTTCTGGGCTTTTCAACCAACCGAGCATATTAGTTTTGGACAGACAGAGAGTTTAAAAAGTAAGAAATTATCACTCCAATGCGAGTGCGGGAAGAGGCTTTTGCCTTTTGGGGTTCTGGTTGCGATTTAATATTTAATTACAATTAAAATCGCGCTGCCTGAGCTTTCATTTATTTATAAATAAAAGCTGGCTTCGCAAGTCTTGTAGAGAGAAAAAAGGGAGCCGCCGTAAATTAATTGCATTGCAAATTTGGCGAGTTTGTAATTAAACTTCTGCCCGGGGCGAGAGTGTACGTGCCAAATTTGGCCAGGACAGCAAAGCAGGCCCAACAAAAGCAGCAGACAATGCCAGACTGACTGCAGCGTGCTGCATAATGCGCTCAATTAGACAATAGCCGAAGCAAGTGAGACGGCGACTGAGTACGCATCGTCGGTCCGGCGGTCCGGGTGTCGCTGGCTGATGGCTGCCCGCGATACGAATGCGGAGCTTGCCGGTGTCCGATCTGAGCTGCCGGTGGATGCTGCCGCTTATCTTCATTTACGTAATGTAAGCAATTTCTGCAAATTGCTAGCTGCCACCCAACAAAGCACCGGCAATTTCCCAGATTAAACTGGACCAAAGTGCAATTGGGCGCAAATTTGTGTGCGGTTTCTAAAAAAGTTCGCCGGCCAGTGTCGAGTAAATTAAGATAATGAAGCGCCTGATTTGAGATCAAATGGCTGGCTGGCTGCTGTAGTTTGCCGACAAGTGCGTCCCAAGACCGAAAAACTTGCCGGCCACTCCATCATTCCGGAGCGCGGGTCCGCGGGGAGTTCTGTTCTCCCTTTTTCGTTCGGGCTCTTCATCTTGCAAATTAAAATAAAGATGAATTATGTGCAGGCGGCAGACAGCAGCCGGAGATGCCAAGGCATCAGGTTGCCAGGTCGCCCGGGTCAGGCTCTGTCGATGGGTCGCCTTCGATTTTTCTTGCCTTTGTTGCTGGCAGGTGGACGGGCGACCCTGCCCAGCTGATAGATTCAAACTTAATGCGAATTCCATAAATCAGCCAGACGCTCCCCAGTGATCAATGGCCAGCCTGGGTAACCTGCGTTGAAAGATTGAAGTCACTTTGCCTTTTCTTTTCTTGTGCAGTTTTTTTTCTGCCCCTGGAGTTGTTGGTGTTGCCGCTTTATGACATCAATTGCCCTGCGCGCAACGTGCAGCGTCGAGAGTCAACACTGTCAGGAGCAGAGAACAGGGACCACGAGCCCGCATGTTAAGCCAACAACGAACAGCTTCATCATCGTGGCGCCAGCGTCAGCGCCAGCGGGAAAGGAAATCCAATCGACCTATCGATGCGCCAACGTTTCAAGTCAACTCAACTCGAAGGCGGCGCCTGCCTGCTCATTCCTGGGGCGCCGTCAGCCATTTTGTCCTGAGTGTGTCGTCAACTCGTGTGTGTGTGCCGGAATGAAGCCATGAACGGCATTTGCGGCATGGCAAATATTGCAAACAATGTGCAAAAGCGGAGAAAAATTATACTTTACCCTAGGAATTTATATTTGTATTCCAAGGCTTGCCCTTTGCCTCCGACCTCGCTTCTATCAATCGCAAGGGGTCATCTGTGCCACAAGATTTCCTCTTTTTTTGCGGCTTAAGTCTTTAAGTTGCCGAGTCTGTCGTTGATGGCGCGCTCGCTCTCATGCCTGCCTAACTTTGATTTATAAGATTTGCCAGTGTGACTTCAACATGCACTAAGCTGGTTTTGGCAAGACCCCGAAACCGTTGGCACAGTTTTCCACAGCCACCAAGCGCCTCGTCTCGCGTTCGCTTTCGACGGTTGGCGCGGGCAAAACGAAAAGCGCAATAAAATTTACAGAAGGCCGCAAACATGACCAAAAGGACCTCCTTCATCTTCTTCTGTCTTCCTGTCGCCCCCCGGCCGCTTGCCACATTTTTCACGCGTCAACTAATGCGGTCGCCTCTGACTGCTCCTGCCCGCCTACAAATCCCCCGTCTGCCTGCCGTTGCTACTTAAACGCTGACACGGAGCTGGCCGGCCATAAACGGGCCGCCCCATTTGCCCACATTGCACACTATTAGTTGCAGCTGCCAAAAGTGATGAATGTGTGAAATGTAAACTTTGTTACGAGAAATAACAGCGCCAGACGTCGAACAGTGCCAGCCAAAAAAGCCGAAAACTCGCCTTTCAAAATGTTTTGTGTTTGGCAAAATACAACCAAAAAAATTCCCCACACGAGAGCAAAGTCCCAAGTCGGATTCGACGAACTTTAACCACACTTTTTGGGGGAGAAGAAAGCCGAAAATGAACTTGATCAGAAATCAATGATCGTTGGAAAAGGAAGTAGAATAACAGGCAAAATATAAATTGACTTTCAAGAGAGCAGAAATCACCAAAGGATTCAAAATTCTTTGAGGAATCACAGATCATTCACTTCATTAGGAAAACTATGTGAAATCTTCTTGTCTTCAAGAGGATCATTTGAGAAGAAAGATCTTAAACTTATAAAGAGATTTGCCAGCTTACAAAATCACCATCAATATGGTATTTAAGTATTCAATTTAAAGAATTCCCGATTCGACCAGAAAAATGGCTGAGCTGGGCAAATGTCTCCTTTTCGATTAGCAGAGTTGTCGGCTTTTTTCGCTGGACTGTCGATGGGACTGCGGACGAAACGGAAATGCCTTTTGGAAAACCTCACAGCCCGCGAGTCGCCAAACGCAATCCGCCCATTGACATCGCCGGCCCCCCGTCCATGTGCGGGGGGGAGGGCAAGAAAGCGACGGCAACGCATCGCAAAACGGAGCTCAGCCGAAATGAACGACGGCAGGCTGTCGAAAATTGCAATTTTTTGTTGCGGCAGCAACGGCGAAAATCCAATTAAAGCCGCTGTCGCTGCGGTGGGCGTGGGCGGTGGTCTGGCGTATTATTTAAAAGGGCGCCAGCAGAGGAAATCATAAACGACATTGAAACTTTGGCCAGGCAACGACAACAGCAACGACGATGGCAGCGGAAGCGACGTTGCCACAGCGCACACGCTGATTGAATGTCAGACAATGTGGCGGGCCCAGGCAGCGTATGTGTAATAAACGCCCAGAAGACAGACCGGCAGACGGCAGACCGGCAAACAGGCCGACTGAGCTTGCTGGGATTTTTGAGCGATGAGACGCCCCAGCGTGTGACACATCAAAATTGCACAAACGACAATGCCAACCAATTCAATCTGCCTCCCCAGCCCAACATCCGCCCATCCTGGCTGCCTGCCTGCCGCGCCCTCGCGGGACCCGCGCTGCTGGGTTAGTTGCTTTAATATGTTTTCTGGCTCATTAACTTTTTCATTAAAAATGAATTAAAGTCGCTAGTTAATTATGTCTAAGCGTATTTATCATTTTGAACGCAAGTTTTACATTCCACGACCTGACAGCTCCGACGAGCCACCAATGGCGGCGATGCTGGCATACCAAAAACTTTTCCAACCTCCCTTGCCCCTTCTAGAAAGTGTCATTAGTCTTGTGTTTGTGCGGTGGCGGCCGGCGAGCGGCGAGGGGCTCAATTTTGGCATAAATTAGTTGGGTTAAACAATTTTTGGTGGGCTTTTTGGAAGCCAAAGCGAGTTTGCCAGGGGAAGGCTCCAGCCAGCCTTCGTCTATTGATGGATGATGATCTGTGCGGGCTAATTTGGAAGGCATCGACTGCAGCGAACGAGGCTTTGATGTTGCGATTCCACGCTCGAGTGCATTAGGGGCAACCGACATGACCGACATGGCCGACATTTTGCAAACAAAGGCAGAGGAACGAGCGTTGAAAGCAGGGAATGCCATCAAGTCAAGTTAAGTTGAGGCTTAAGTGGCAGCCCGAGATTCCGGGGGGGACGAGTCGAGGGTCGAGTCAGCATTCCAAACAATAAAAGCCGAGATAATATTGTAATAATAAACAAAAGCAAAAGTGCTTAAATCGCTTTTCCTGATTACAGTGCAGGCCACCGCCGAGCGTCCTCACTCGCCTTAGCCATTTACCCAGTTATCCTCACTGGACTCGTTGCACCAGAAAATGCCATGGCATAAAAACGAGAGCGGAGGACGGGCAGCCCTTAAATGGGTGTGGTCTTTGAATGTGAAGGCAGTGCAAGGCACAAATAAGCCAACGAAGGCATTTAAGAACCGACAAGAAACTTTAAATTCCTTAATCGTCCATGCGTAGGGGGCAGTAGAGATCTTTATTCCCATAATTAATTGCCAGGAAATATGTTAGCTTCCGTTTTAATAGAAAAGATTGGAGAATGAAAAAAAAAGAAACTTGATCCCCTAACGACCATAAAAGTAGTTAAGATTTTAACATAAAGATGTAAGGAACTGAAGCTCAGAGACTTTTTTCCATCTATCAAAGGTTAAACTGAAACCCCTTAAAACTCCAAGCACCCGAACTCGTTCCGTTTACCAGTTGCTCTCGTTTTAGCTGTCCGTCCGTTCGTTTGACGTGTGTCCGTCCCTTGTATCTTGTGTTTTATGTTGGGTTTGATTAAATGGAAAACAATTTAGGTTTTACCGCAGTGCGGGCAGTGGGCAGGGTAAAAAATGTTGCCTACTTATCGGCGCCCATTAAATTGCCATTCAGACCGAATCCCATGACAAATTTAGCCGTTCTGTTGACTGCCGATGTTTTTTCAGCCTTGTCAGGCCAGCTGTTCGTTTAGGATAGTTGAAGGGGGTGGGAAGATTGGGAGGTTTGGTTCTATCAACGCTTTCAATGCTTAAACGCTCATTAGACTCGGTTGGCTTTAAATTAATTGAAAGCGCAGAGCAACCAAGCGAATGCCCGGGGACCCAGGCAGTTGCTGCAATGCCAGTGGCAGGCTGGCTGCTGGTAAATTTTGCATAACAAGCAAAGCGCGGCAAAAAGCAACCAAAATAAAAAAAAAAGAAACACACACACAAAAATAAATAAAACGAAGAGAAGTAAAGAAACTTTCACAAAAGGCAAAAGTTTGATGGCAACTTTTTTCCATAGCCTCCTAAAGCACTCGAGCTGCATTCATTGCTAATTTGGCTTTAATTGCATAAATGTAACGCTTTTTCCTGCTACTGCTACTGCCCGTCCACCATCCTCGGGTTGCTGCTGTTGTTGGGGTGCGTGCCGTACACGAATTTCATTTCCATTTTTCCTTGGAATTTCTCATTTTGCCGTTTTTTAGTTGTGGTTGTTGCCTGCCTGCAACTAAAGCAGGCAACAAAATAACCATAAATTCACTTTGCAAAATGCATAAAATATACCAAAACTACCGCTCTCTTTTTTCCCCACACACACACCTAGACAACTTCTCTGTCGCCCGCAGTTGTGGGGCTTTTTGTAGGCTAGAAAATTTGTAAAATTCTGTGTAGAGTGCGCTCTTGAAATGTAAATTTGGGAAAATAAAGTGAAGTTCAAGGGAGGCGAGGCCACATGCAGATCACAATCTCGCAAAATTCGGTTTGAACGAGAAGAGCTCATCAACTGGGCGACCGATGAAAGCAATGAGACGACCGCTGGCCGCCCACTGACTGCCTGACTTGGCCCTCCCTTTGGCTTACCGCAATGCCAGAGAGCCCCCCGGAAAATCCTCAGGCCACAGTTGGCAAACGTTGCACCTGCCAATGCTGCCCCAGAGCTCGTCAATGGCGGCGTCGTGTGCAAAGTTGAAGCATCGCTCAAATATTTGAAAAAGCACAAAAATTTGCTATTTAAATAAGTGAAATAAAAAAAGAGAAACTTGAGCCGTAAAATGAAAGCTGTTGATGCCCCGAAAGACGGGCCCGGGGCCGCCTCTGTTGCAGCTGCCAAACCAAATTTAATGAATTTCCCCAAAAAAAAAAATGTATATATAAATTTGCATAAGTTTGTAAATGCTGAGTGTGTGGGTGTGTGTGTGCACCTTTCAGTCTGATGCGATTTATGAATTGAAAGTAAAACAAAAATGGCAGCCGAATAAAATGAAATTGAAAACGTGAAGAGTCTTCGAAAATGGAATTGCGGGCGGGCGAGGGGAAGCCACTGAGCTGCTCGTCAGTTGTCATTCGGAAAAGTTTACAAAGTGAATGCTTTTCATTTGATGCACACCACACACACGAGAGGGGAAACTTTGAGGACGACACAAACTGCGTTGGCTGGGCAAGTGTAGAATTTTATATTCAATTAGACAGCAAAGTCTGTGGGAGACGAAGGAGAACGCTAAGGTTCTTTTAGAAGCTGAGGAATTTAATAATTATGAGTCGCCTAACCAACTGAAATTGCTTGAATTTGAAGCAGAAATCTCTCGACGAAGTCTTCTTCTTTTATCTTCAATGAATTCATTTTGTGGCCCTTCCAATTTCATTCTTAAATTGTGTAAAATTGAACCTCCAAAGCAGCTTGAATAAAACTCTTAACTCGATCTAACAAGAGAGGAAATAAAAGTCGACTTAATCAGCTTTCGGGCAGCTGCATTCCAGTAAGCAAGAGGACTTGAATTTGCTGGGGGAAATTGAGATGCCGCCATTTCGCCTCTCGCATACTTTGGACCGGCAACAATAGCGAGTGAAGCTGGGAGAAGGTAATGTTTGGCTTGTCGTAGTTGCCCTTTTACCGGTTTAATTTGAGCGCCCCTGTCTGTCGTCCGCCTTGCGAAATTTCCAGGCACAATTAGCCGCTGGAAATAAAGAACCCAAAACTTGCCAGCTTACAGTCAAGTGCTGGCGAGGGGACAAGATAGAAAGGATGAGCAAAAGGGGAGGGAACTTTATTGACAAAACTGTCATTACCTGTTCAACTTTGCCTGGTTGATCCACTTAAACTTGCAACGAGCAGGAGATTTAAGTTAAGCTGCAACAACAGAGCAGAGCAACTGGGCGGCCAACGAAATCCCTAAAAAGAAGAAGCTTCGGGCCCTGCCAGATTCAAATATGCATACCAACAACAACAGCAAGCGAAACAACTTAAAACAGGTGTACATTCGAGCCTCTTACACGGCAATGATGTCATTGTCTGCCCAACTCCCCAACCCACAGACTGTTCTGCTCGACTCCGCGCAGTCTCACTTTCTGTCGGTGGGTGCCATCTTCTGGGCGGCGTTGAGGGCTTTTTTGTTGTCGTTTTAATACGGAAAATTTTACAACATCCAGAGGAAAAAATTTATAATGAGATAAAACTTTAATAAATGCAAAGCGTGGCGGTTGGTGGGCCTGGCAAGGGCGGTTGGGTGGCTTTAAGCAGTTATGAATACAGCAGTTAGAAATTGCAGGTTCGCATGCACGAGCACACCTAAAAAATGTATGTAATTGTGCATAAGTGTTGCCAACTTACACACCCACACACACCCCACACACACGCACGCATGCAGGTGCTTTTAAGTGCAAAATGTATGCTTGGCGGAGAAGAGGGAATTCGGTTGGGCTGTCGGATCTGCAGAAGTGACAGGCATCGAGGCAACAACTCTCCTGATACACACACCCACACACCCGAGAGTAAATACATAAGTAAGCCTGAATATGCATATAAATACGCGCGCGTGTCTGATGGGGAAACAGGGGCGGGGGGACAGCAGGACGGTTGCGGGGCGTGCTAACGAGCAGACGCACTTTTGACTGACAGTCCAGAGAGACGGCGACACCGACAGAGACAGATGCCTGGCAACGTAAATTGTATTAAAACGTAAGCGGCTGCAGTGCCCACAGACCTGCAGGGGGAGACGGCTAAATGATTCGAAGCGTTGATAACAAAATGCTGTTGGTATCAGAGATTGTGGCCAAAAACATGAAATTACTCGGAGGTGAGAATAAACTTTCCAACTGTCAGCTTGTGTAGGGATAAAAAAAAAGTGCTTGGCAAAAATTTCATTTCAATAATTGAATTGAATCTTCTTCGGGCTGTCGAGGTGACCGCAGGGCTAACTCAACTGTAAGTGTGGCACTGTGTGTGGCGCTGTGTGTGTGTGGTTAATTTATTTTGGCACGTTCAACTTTACAGGCCTCTTGGCAATTAATGGCCCAGAGCTAATTGCCCAAAAGAACGGCCACCCACCATCCAGGCTCTCATTTACTGTTCATTTGCATTTTCATTTCAATACGAATTAAAATCAAGTCAGGAAGTGAAAGCAAAGCTCACCCGACTACCAAATACACTGTAATCATAGCTTAAATTACTGAGGGACTTCGGATAGAAATAAAACATTTTTAGTAACTTTTAGAAGCCGAGCGGCTTCACTCGATCTCACCCGACTTCTCGACTGAAAGTTCCCTGTTCCCAGGATTAATGTTAGTCTGAAGCAAGAACTGAATAAAGGAAGTAAGAGAAGAATCCTAAGACCTGATTATATTCCCTTAGTTGGTACCACTTGCCTTGAGTTTTTAAATGTTTATAATCCGCCTCCTTGTCATTGTCATTTTAATTGGTAAATTCAGTAGATTCTGATGAATTTTTTATCTCACACCTCAATGCACTCGATGAAAACACACACACACACGAAATGACTTGCACTTCTCGATCGCGAGCAACTGCCGGT
>JBAMCP010001288.1:0-24745 GCA_037075105.1 Lissocephala sabroskyi | reverse complement strand
AGACGTGATTTGAACTGGTCGCTTGATGTCGCTTTGATCAATCTCGTGTAGCAAGTGAAATAGAGTGGATGTGCTGTATACAGAATAATTTGGATAACTTGAAAAGGTGCTTTTATTATTATTGGTGGTCTGGTTTTTCAACAGTACCTTTAAATTGTACTTTTAATGAATAAACCAATCAAACCATCAAAATATCATAGCTTATCATAATAAGTCTCAATCAGGGCAACTCAATAGGAGTATTAATGGAATCAGGAATATGATATCAACGGAATTTGAGGAACCCCTAAGTTGTTTATTAAGAAATCAGAGCATACAATAAAAGAAACGGAATTAGAGTTTTATGAACATCGCCAAGTGTACAATTCGGGGCCGTCTTATCGTTCTTTCATTCGATTCTGATGGATTCTTATTTTGTGATGAAATTTGGCTAATATTTCTTTTTTGTATTCAATGATAATGGGGCATATTTCGAAATCAAACCCAGCTATCAATAAATCACCAAAAATACGGAAGATTAGTTTCCCTTGCTTAAACTTCTTAATTTTAAGGAAACACAGTTGCAATATCATTTTATTTGAGAAACTTTGAATAGGTATCATTCATATTAAGTTCTTTTGAATATTCAAAGTCTTAAACGTGAATAATTTTCATCCCTAACAGGAATCTTTCGATATTTTGACACTTTCCCTTGATCATAGCAATCGCTTTGTAGTCGACTATAAAAATCTCGTTTTGCTCAGTCAATTTAAGATCCCTAACTGAATCCCCACACACACCACACCCACTCGCTGTCCGACCGACAAATAAACTACCCATCCGTGTGAGTGCCGTTTGGGCTTGACACAAATGCCTTGTCGTACAGTCTGTCTATTTGCTGTTGAACTGATGGCAATGCCGAAGCCGCGTCGACTGTACCCACGGCCGGCCAACCCACACACACTTGCGCGTGCATATGAAGTCCTGCGGATGAGATCGTATGTGGGCGGTGGCCGGAGGGTGGGGGGTGGGGTGTGTGGTGTTATTTCGCGCTTGTGGTACTAAATTGGGTGATAACTCCTTTTTAATGGTCGCTGCGCGTTTTGTTGGCTGCTGTTGTTTCGTGTTTGTTCTTGTTGTGCTGGCGTTCTAAGTTTTATTTTTATTTGCCTCGCTAAAACTCAATTTTCGAATCAAACAACCACGAGGATTTCATTTTCATTCCTATATGGTGCGTTGGTCTCGATTGTCCTTGTTGTTATTGGTACAACAACCGATGCCCCTTGCCGACGGCTTACTCTACATATGTACTCTTTGGGTGCATGTGTGTGTGTTTTGTGTGATGTCCTCAACAATAACAATGTCATGTCGTTCCATTGGTTTTATTGTTGTTGATGATGCCAGCGACAATTGACAGTCGCGATGGCTGAACGGGAGCGGCAGGGCTGCCACCCTGCCGCCAAATGCCCTGTTGTCACAAATGCAAATAACGGCACAATTGTACTACTATGCATTCTGATGTTTTTCTATTTTAATAATTCCATTATTTGACTTTAGCCGCCGCAAAAAGGGAATTCAAAAAACAATGACATCAACTTTAAGCATTGAAGTTGAAAGGCAATTCTTATAAGTCTTATCAAAAGCCAATCGAAGTCCCGATAAATTTTTGGTTTAAAATCGTCCCAGAAAACCTTTTAATTAAGATTTTTGTATCGTTTTTTAGGCGGAGCGGACCAGTTTATACGTACACAGAAATCTTACTGAAATACTGGAAGCTTTTTTGCACCTTTTTAATTTCCTGTTTATCAAAAAAAAAAAAAAACCTTTAATGTTTAATAATTGGAGGTTTAACTCCTGTAGAGTTAAAGAGGCAATTCTTAGATTTGAACACTCTTTCCAGGCCTACTTGTTTCAATGAAATGAAAATCTGCACTGAGTTGGCAGTTCTTGGCCAAAGATTCCCATTCACAATTGCAAGGATTTTTGGTGCCAACTTAGATAGCCTTGCTACCATGACATCTGTCAGTCGTTAAAGAAGCACCGAGTGAAAATAAAGTTAAACCCTGTGTGATTCAATTAAGAAATTTGTGAAAATGACGCGTCGAGCTTATCCCAGTGACATGACCATAAACGGAGAAGAAAGGAAATTTAATGAACCCAAAAAAAAGCGCGTCCGCCGCAGCACCCATGACGAAATCGTGGACACCATCGAGCGCCTGATGATCAAGCTGAGCACCCCCTGTGTCAACTCCGTGGAGCTGCGCCTGGAGGACCTAGTCTACTTTTTAAATGAGAACATCAACGCCTACAAACGGGACATCCTGCGCATTCTGGCCAACTGCGTGGTGGCCCAGCCGATGCACAGCAGCGCCTATGCCACTTTTGTGGGCCTGGTGAACGAGCGCGACTACGAGTTCGGAGGCAACTGCATGCAGCACATGTTGCAGCAGTTTTCCACGGCCCTCCACTCGGCCCAGTGGGACAAGGCCCGCGTTCTGCTCATGTTTCTCTCCGAGTTGGTCAACACGAATGTGGCCACAATCAACTCGCTGATGCAACTGCTCAACAGTATGCTGGACGTGTGCGACGAGGAGGGGACCCCCCAGAAGCGCAAGGATTGGTATGCCTACGCGGTGCTCTCCACGTTGCCCCTGGTAGGCCGGGACTTCTATGAAAAGAAGGAGGCCGCCCTACATTCGCTGCTCTACCGCCTGGAGATGTATGTAAAGCGCCGCTCCACCACCCACAGAACCCTGCTGAGCGTGTGGCCTGCAGATATCAAGCAGCAGGACTACCTGGAACTGCTCTGGCAGCAGGTGCAGCGCCTGCACTACGAGCAGTGGATCGAGCAGTTGCTGCCCCGTCCCTACCTGGCCTTCGACGAGCGCTTAAGCGAGGCTCTCCAGCACAACGTGCTGTCCGTGGAGATGCCGGCCCACAACCCGGACTTGAAGTACCCGGAGCCCTGGGTGGTCTTTCGACTGTTCGATGCGACCAACAGTACCACTGACGTCGTTCTTCCTGAGTCTGGGAGCATTGAACGCCATCTGATCGAGTGGCAGATCCTGGAGACCTTGAAATTGTATCGTCTGGACCGCAAGGCTTGCGCGGAGCAGCTGATGGCTCTGAGCAGCTCAAAGCATGCCATTGCCATGGAAAACTGCGTGGTGGAGGTGGTCTTGGGTCAAATGTTCATGCTGCCCAGGGCCCCGGGCCAGATTATCAACTATGGATCCATCTTGCTGGAGCTGTGCAAGGCGCGGCCCACCAAGTACCCGCGCATAGTGGCCCAGGCGGCCGACCTGATGTTCCATCGCCTGGACTCCATGAGCGTGGCCTGCTTTGTGCGCTTTGTCGAGTGGTTTTCGCATCACATAAGCAACTTCCGCATGGAGTGGAACTGGGAGCTCTGGATGCCCTGCGCGCTGCTTCAGGGGCCCCAGCCGAGGTTGGTGTTTCTGCAGGAACTCTTGCTAAAGTGCCTCAGGTGAGTAGCCCACTCTGGCCGACTGTAGGTAATTTGTGGTGTCCCCAGACTGTCGTTCTATCAGCGCATAGAGGAGGTGATCCCACCCGGGTTTCCCCAGATCATGCCGCCTTCGTCGGAGCCGCTTTTCAAGTACATCGACGAACGCTTGCCAGGCTCTGACTTGGCAAAAATGCTGCTGGCTGCCATGCGGAATAAGTGCACGGCGGAGATGGTGGGTGGCCTTCTGGAAGCTGCCTTAGACCTGGACGAGTCCACCAAGATTGACGTGCTGGTGCAAACAATGCTGCACTTGGGCATAAAGTCCTTCACACACACTTTTTCCATTTTGGGCAAATTCATGCCCGTGCTGAAGGTGCGTATGAGAAGGGCTAAGTCTCGAATTACAGTGACCGCGGTGTTTTTTCAGCTCTTTAACACCACCGAGGCCGCCCAGCACAGCATCATCAATGCCGTGTTCCATATTTGGTCGAACAACGAGCAGCGAAAGGTCGTGTTCATCAACAAGCTGCAGAAAATGGAGGTCCTCGACAACACGGCCATCGTGTCCTGGATCTTCTCGGAACACATGAAGCCACAACTCCACAAGCTTTACCTGTGGGAGCTGCTGCACTGCACCATCCGGTGGACGAAGCTGAAGCAGGCGAAGAGGGCCAATCAAGAAGGCAACGGAGAGGACTTGAAGAACCTGCTGATCTATGTGATCGAGCGATTCTCGGTCATGCTCACCGAGTATCAGCCGAAGCCGAACGAGAAGAACTACTGGTATGACTGGCTGTCTGGGCGTCTGCAGGAACTGCTCTTCATCTATATTGCGGATGCTGAGCTCTTTATTCACGAGCTCCAGCGGCTCTCGGAGGAGGCCAAGTTCTGTTCCCGCATCAACAAAATGCTGCAACAGTATCTCATCTTGATGGGGTAGCGGGAATCGCATGCATCCGCTTATAGGGTCACTTTCTTTGATTCGCAAAACAAGAGAACAAAAAATTGAATAAAATAAATTCGGTTCGCCAATTCAGCCGGTGGGCAGAACCTTCCATAAATATGACAGTTTATGGAAATTGCCAACGGCCAGCAATTTGACGGACGCCATCAAAAATTTAACGACGCTTTTACGAACCGAACTTAAAATTGTATCTCCACCTGAATTCGTGTTTGTATTCCTTATGATGACTGATCCCGGCCCCGATACAGCAGAGCCCCAGCCAAGCAAGCGGGAGCTCTGAAATGACACATGGTCCACTACAAAATGGGGAATTGGGGGATTGAAAGACACCAAGCGGGGCAATAAAACAGCCGGCAGGCTGGCGGTGAGATGGTCCGTCGGCCGAGGAGCAGCTGACGAAGTGAAATCAAGAAATCAAATAATAATAAATTCCGCGGCTCGAATTACCACTTCGATGCGTCGTAAAAGAAAATATGCAAATCGATTGCATTAATTTAATAATGAAGTCAATAATTTTTGGGGCATTTTTTTGTCGTTTTGTTTTCAAAATTGAAGGGGTCCCACAGAAACCGAAACAACACAAAGTGAAGTAAGTTTAGAGTGGCGAATTCAATTTAAAGACTCGGTCACTCTAAAGAAAACAATTATATACATATATTTTTTTTTAAGGATAAATTGAGTTTCTTTCTTTCAAAACCGAGATAAAAACTTATAATGATGTCATTTTTGGGTAAGCATATTTTTCTGGATTTTAAAGCTTCTTTTCTTAACTTCATTTACTCATATCGGACATTTCGGAGCAATCGTCTTAGATCGCAAATATTTGGAGTAGTTTCACTCACTATCGGATCTGTAAGATCGAAAATTTCTATTAATTAGAAGTCTTTTAAAGTTCTTTCGTCTTTTCTTATGACAAATTGTAAGGCTTGGCCATTTCAAATTTATTCAGGCTATGATTCGGGGCATGAATGGCCGCTGAGGGCAAATAGAAAATCACTTATTATAAGCTTAGAATCCAGTAATTTAAATAGGATCGGCGGTGCGATATAAAATATCAAATTTCCAGATCTCAAAATTAATTTCTTACATTCAAAAATAAAAGAATAAATAATTGCCAACATTAGCACTTTTAATTTAATTATCTAAATCGATTTGATGTGATCCATTCTTGAAATCAATTCTTGCGCTTGGATCCCTTGGATCCCTTTGAATCATTTAATAGAACTGAGCCAGTCCAAGGGAAATTTCCTCTTTTCGCATTTCCAAGTCCCCGCCGTCCCCTTCTTATTGATCCTCCCTCTTCTTTATTCCGATCCCTGGAAGACTATCTGTTAATTTTTGAAGCCCTTTCCAACTTGTTCCTTGAGTAATCAAATTCAGACCAGTTTTGAGTCAATCAAAGTTTAGCCGAATAGATTTGATTGTCTAATTTCAGCAATTAAGCGAATCTCCGGGCCCTGGAGTCTCCAAGCGAGTCGAAAATGATCGATAAAAATTAACTGCAAATCGCTGGCAATAATTCACCAGCTCTGGTCGCCGGCTCGAGGTCTGTGGCTGTCTAGTTTTGCATTAAAGACAACAAAGCAAAATTTATAAATATATATTTATATATATTTATGGGCATATTTCACGGTGGAAAAAGAGACAGATAGACAGCCGGACAGGGAAACAGACTGGTGTGGGGACTGGGAACTGGCCCGACTGGAAGGCGGCCTACGACGAATTCATAAAGTATCTCGCACTTTTAATGATTTCTGAGTTACAACAGCCGGGAATCAAGTTGCGGGCTGGGCCTAGCGACTTGGATCTCGCAGCAGGTACAATGCCACAATTTGGCGGCAACTTATGACAACAACAGCGATCGCAAATAAAGTCAAATGGACCCCAGCAACCGGCCAAATGATCTGGGGAGACCCAGAGCGAGGGGCGGGCGAGAATTTATGCAGCTCTTTGGAGACGGCGCGCTGCGTCGAGCTCTTCGATTGTTGCTGCGCCGCGCCGGCTTTCGTGCTCACTTAAATTATGAATATTACCAAATGGGTCAATTCGAAATAAATAAGCCAACGGTTCGGCTTCGACGACGATCGACCATCGGCATCGGTTCCGCCCGTACGCAATGGCCAAATAGAGTTGTCTCTGTCGCAATCTCTCATTGAGCTGTCGACCGGCCGGCTTGGCCCCGGCTAGCGGCTGGGTTGGGCCGCCGGCCTGGTCCGGAACACCGGGCAGAGGCGCATTTAAATATCGCTCATGCATCTGGTAATCTATGCGCAATTAGCGGCGTACATCAGATTTAGTATTCTGATTGCATTCGCCTCTCTCCCGATTATGGACCGTAAATATGATACGAGAACTGGCGTTCTCTCCCTTCTTTTGGTCAGCCGGCGACGGCGTCCCACGTTTTGCGGCTCATTGATGGATATTTAGGAGACAGCTTGTGGAATTGGTGGCCATTCAAGGCTCCACTTGTTGCCGACCAATCGCCGGGATTAAGTTGAAAGTTGTGGAAATCAAACGAACTGCGACAAGATAACCGGGAAAGGCGCACCGAACTTTATGTTATAGTACAATAAGATCTCTAAATAGTTTAAGGGTCAACCCACAAAAGGGTACTCAATCAAAACGATAGAAACACTATCAACGTAAATTTTTAGCCTCGCATTTAAAAGATTTGGAGTCTGAACTACAGAAAGTTAAGAAAACTTGCTAAGGAACAAAATTGCAAGTCGCTGTTAGAGAATCTTACAAATCTTGAAATAGGTTTAGTCTCTGATATTTCGTATCAAACATCATTCAGCAGTGGTTACAAATTGGGACTTTTTAGCAAAAGAAGATAATTAGAACTACAAGAAAAAATAGATGGCCGCAACAGTCCACTATTCCGCTATGACCATAAGAATATAAACTGGAAAGGCGTGTTTAGTTTAAAGCATCTAGAGTTCATACCCCCAATAAAAGCTGTAAGAGAAGAACTCTTAGACACTCCTAGTTCCAAAAATAAGATCCTATCGTAATTCTCTTCTACATCCCGAACTTGAGGAATTTCTCCTTAGCATTTTCCAAGAAACCGCAACGGACTGGCTGACCGGCAACGTCATCCGCGCTCAATGGGAGTGAGAGACGCATCGTGGGCCGGTGATCTTTACGAGACGATAATTTGACTACGTTATGTGGGCGTTTGGTAATAAATCCGTGTTAAGTGCATCGTTAATGGGCCAACAAAGCCGACTGGGCGTTGCTTGACCTGCAGGCCGAGCGCCGCACGACGCGCGCTTCCGTTTCTCTTTGACGCATGCGCAGCGCGTGGGATCCTCGAGGCGGGGGAAATGGAAACGAATGCCAAATTGATCATAAATTTGGAATATGGCCCACTGCAATCGCGAAGTAACGCAATTGCTGGCGACCATAAATTTGCATTATGGTTTATGGAAGCGCTCGTCTAATTGCCGGCCATGAGGGGTTAAGCGGTCGTAAATCCCCTCCCAAGTGCCGGCCAAAAATTTTCTAATTGAATAAATGATCAAATATTTGGTCACAAACTTGCTATTATCCAGCGGCGGCATCTTGTCTCCCAGCTTTACGAGGATCGTAAAAATCCCCATGATTTTTATGACCCCCCCAACCCAGCGGCTCCCACCAGCAGCCGACCAGCCGGGCAGGTAAAGTGGTCAAATGGCTGGAGTGACAGATTTGTCGCCCGGGACTTTATTGTTTTTGGTCGCCGTAAAAGTGGAACTTTGGACGCGGTCACTGCCGTCGTCACCGTCACCGAGGCCGGCGTGTCAAACGTCAAAATTCTTGGTGCCATTTTGATGGCCATAAAAATAAAACCAACATCATGAACTATACATCGTCAGTCGTTTTTATGGTTCTTTAATTGTTGAACTGTGTACACTCCAAACACACTCACACACACACACACACTAGCATACTCTTTACATAAAATTAAATTTTATTCCTTCAGAATGAAAGAGAGAGGCGGTCGAGGCGTTCCGGGGTTTCCATTTCAAATCGTCAAAGTGACCCGCTGGTTTAGTGTGAAAATCACTTAAGCGCGTTTATCGAAATTTACGACCCTAACGACTGTAAAGCCAATTCCATTTTACGACCCACAATTACATAGAGCACTACAAAACCGTATAGTTAAAATGATTTAAGGCAATTGACACGCTCGCCCAGCTGCCCAGTTCGTTTCCCGAATGTCAAATAAACTTTTCTATTGATTTGATTTCGATTCCCTTCTTCCCAAAAAATGTTACTGCTAATCGGAAAATGTTATCGATTTCGTTGGACACTTTCCCAACAAATTATAGCTGATCTAAGAAAATACAAAATTTCTATCACAAAAAAAGACGTCTTAAAAATTTTCATTCATACAAATGATTTCCTATACGAAGCACAAATTTAAGTCACTTAGACAAAATATGTTTTCATCGTCTACCTCTAAAAGTGTTTAACTTTTACATTTTCAATTGTCCCGAATGATAACTTAGGTGTCTCTGTAGAAGCTTCGTCGTGATGTCTTTCCTTTTTCCTCAAAAAATTTGCATTTTACCGGGATGGCTCCTTTCGCGGTATGCACTCAATATTTTATATAAAGATATTAAAAAATTTTGCAAGGGACTAAAAGTCTGTTCCACTTTAGGCTTTTGGAGCCTAGTTTGACGAATTATATGCCCCGCCGAATCCTAGACTGAAATGGTCGAAGGAACCACATCCTTCAAATTAAAACCTAAGGAATTCTTAATTATGACAATGTGAATAACATAAATGACTGATGTTATAAACAATTAACAATTCAGATGCTTGGACAATTCCATATGGTATAATTTTTTCAGAGAAAGCTAATAAGTGTGAAAAAACTTTGAGAACTTGGCAGCTCTTTAACCAGAAACTTGTGGAATTTGAAAGAGTTGAAATAGTGACAGATATTCTCATAGATTCGATAGAAAACAAATAGAGATATGTATTTCCAACATGAAGCCTCAGTCGGACTTGGTAAGCAATCAAGTGGAATTGCTTTGGAACGGACTGAATTCAATCAAAATATTTTGTGGAGTATTAGAAATCCCAATATGATTTGTAGATATTGAATTCCCTGATTAAATTATTTCACTTTTGATTTTTGCTTATTGTAAAAATGCCAACTCTTGTAAATAGTTCAGCTGAAGGATTAACGAAGCCACTTTAAACAAAGGATGTGGTTTAGATTTTCTGCACAAAGCAATTCCCAATCGAATTGAAAATTTATATCCCGCATATTCTCCTTTGCGGGCGTTGTCCTCTGTTTCTTTGTGTCGCAAATTGCCCACAGCTGAGCTACCAAAACAAAGAAGGAGAAAAAACAAGAGCGAAGGACGAACCTGGCCCACGTTTACGCCGAAATAAATCACTCAAAGAGGACACTTTTATGAGGCACCACTATAAATATTTGTGATTGACGGAACGCATAAAGCCGCATTAAAAGTACGTAAAAATCGCCGCGCCGCCAACTTTACGGCCCAACTGAAATACGAACTCAACCAGAGACGCGCGTGCTGGGATGATAAGGCGAAGAGTCCTGGTTCCTGCCACACCCTGACCTGGGCGGTTCCGTTCTATCGGGCCGACTGTCGGGGATATTAGCTATCTGTCTTTGTGTTTGGGCATCATAAAAAGCATAATTACGGCATTTGTGCTAATGTGATTTTGCGGCTGCCGCAGGCCTCAACACCAACGTGGCTTATCAAGGAGCAGGATGTGGCCCGGGAGTGAAGCCAATCTCAGCCCGAGCGAGGCTGAGTCGAGTTGGGTGAGTCAAGCATAAATCACTCATTATGAGGCGTAATTAATGCGACTATATGGCGACCTACATATTCTATAAATCATCAGATTAGGCAAACTCGCACAGCCATATGATATTGGGAGCCCGAGCGACATCGTTGCCATCCGGCGGGCACACACACCACCGCCCACATGCTTGTCTAGCGGATGATATAGGGGTATTTATGTGTCCTATTGGCAGTCGGAGATGCCAAGTCGGAGTGCCTAATGATGTCACTGGGAAATAATCATTCAATGAATTAAAATGGCAAGCCAAGCCATTTCCGCCTACCCCCCAAAGGGGCCTGCGCTGACTTGGCAATTTATAAGATGGATTGAAGATCCTTGCGGTTTCGGCTTTTCGACGGAATTAATTTTATGGAGAAATCTACTACATATCAGTTTTCGAACCAAAATAACCAAACGACCATTTTATGAATAAATCAAAAAAATTGCACAATTCATGAAACCAATAAATTGTGAAAAATCTAATCAACTGCTACGCTCCATAAAGCCGGTACCGAATTTTGAGATCTCGAAATTTTTACTCTAAGAGAGAGGTATATAGTAGACGAATCGAAAGAAACATCAAAATCCAAAGTAAAAACTTTTATGAGAAGACTGAGATTAGCAGAACTGTCAGATTGGCTTCCAATTGAAATTTGTAACTATCTTGTTAATTATTTTGAAATTATTTTAAATAAATATTATTAGGTTTCTAAAAAGTTAGGGTCTCTGTACCTCTTGGAATTTTAACGTAGAGTACTTTCAGCCTGACTTTAATGGACGAGTTGATTAGTTGTGAGTTGTAAATCCGAAGACGATTTAAAAAAATTTAATATAACCTGACTTGAAAGTCGCTCCAGCTGAAGGACTCAATCGACCTCGTCCAGTCCACTTTCCGTAATTGTTCGATTTGACTGGCGGGAGCAGAGCAAAATGAAAGCAGAACTTTGCAAATGCCATTTGCTGGGTTGTTGCTGGTTGCCTTAAAATAACAATAAACTAAAAGGTCCACTCGTGCATAAAGCATTCGCATTTGTTGGTCTCTGCGCGTTGGCTCCGGCACCTTGCCCCGCAAATCGGGGCGCCCGGCCCCCCACACCCCTGCTTGAGGCCATTGCCAGAGTCGTCAACAAAAACAAACACGGGCCGGGAGGCAAAAGGAATGGCCAACAGCAATGGGCAGCGGCGTTAATTTATCACTTAACCTTCTTTACCAGCCAAGTTTATAATTTCGGTGGCGCAAGGATGACGTTGTCGCCAAAGGACGACGTCGACGGCGTCCAGACCGAGACGAGGTCGGCCAGAGCTTTTGTCTGCGCCACTTGAACGACTAGTGCCCATCAGCAGGATGCCGGGGACGGTCGGGGGGTCGCAGGAGCGGGACCGGCAAAAAAGGAAAATAAAATAGCAAAACAACGGCGAGCAGGTCGTCCTGCCCAGCTTCTCTCTGCTCGTATTTCCTTGGCTTACACTCCGAAACTTTCGCTAACCCCGTCTCGCTCTTGCCGAGCAGCCCTGCTCATTTGCTGTTTGTTGTCCCTTTTTTGGCGGGCGCTCTTTGCAAAATGAAAATGTAAAAGGAATATTCATGAGGAGATTAGAATTATTTTTCGTCCTGTCATTTTCATTTTCGCCGCTCCCTCTCTCCCTTACTCTCGCTTGCTCCTTTGCTTTCTACCACCTCTCGTGGATCTCGTCTCGGTGACCATAGAATTTTCGACGAATACCCTTCCCGGTGGACCATCCAACGATTCTTTGAGGCTCTACTCAGATTTAGATATTAGATTTTGTTCAGACCTCAGAAACGAATTTGTCCTTCAAATTAACAGAATGGAAATCTTGGTTGGGGCAAACAATTCAACACAAAGAACATAGCGAGTTTTAACTGTCTTTTTTCAGAAGCGTATACGAAAGTCGACTTGGCCCCCCAGTTGGTACTCCAGAAGGACCCTCTGTCACTGTTCTTATTTCGTTTTGCGCTGCCATTTCTGCTGCCGTTGTTCGGGCATCGCAAGAAATTATGATTTTTCTGCCAAAAGGGATTAAATTCATGCTCGTTTGTCCTGTTTATGACGAGTGTTGTGCGAGCGGCGCTCTTCTTCTTGCCACTCGCACCATTTCCACTCTGCCGTTACTGCGTCCAGATCCTTGATATTTACACAGTCAGACAGACAGACACACACACTGAAGTTGGCGCTGACATGAATCACGGGACGCCATCGTCGCTTGTTTTGCGCTTTTTCTCGCACTTCTCGCATTTAAAATATTTTTTTGGAAATTATTACGAAAATGCGTAAAGGGATTTAATAAATAACTGTAACTGCTTTTTGCTCACACGCCTGACTCATTTGCCTGGCGGACTGCCGCTCCTGCCGCGTGCCCCCTCCATTGTTCCGTTATTTACCGTAATTTTTTCGGGTGCTTTTCGGTTTTTTGTTTCGTGCGATTTTCCAGCCCTGCCGACTCGCTGCTCGGGCTGGGCTCTGGCTGCTGTGTGGAATTATGTTTTATCCTGAATTATGGATTTTGTTTTGTTGTTTTCTGTCAAAATCATATTTCGTAGCCAACCAACCACCCGACCACTCCTCGGGAACCCACCACCGACACCCCGGGCTCATTTACATCCTCTCACAATTCGTCGTGTTTGTGGGTTTGCATTTTGGGTTCTTTTTCCGGGGGGAGGTAATGAGAATTTGTTTGTATCGATGCCGGCGAGAATCCCCAAAGCCCCGGGATCCTAACAGTCCCGGCAGCGGACTGTAAATTTCCTCGAGAAACCCAAACTTTGCAAATAACTTCTGCTCAGTGCTGAGAATTATTTTTAGACGGTATTAGAAATTATGAAGGATTCGGATCGCTTTCCTCATAATTGCCCTCAAATATCGTAAATTCTCTACTTAACGAATTTCGCTCAAAGGGAAACAAATACTTTTTGCTTTATGAGGTCATTATGCACAGAATAAGCCGGAAACTACGATATTTTCAATAATTAATTCCCAAACATTTATTATTCGCTCCACAGCAGGAGAGAAACGGGAGATCGAAATACGAGATGTAAATTGATGGCAGTTAGGAAAATTTCCCAGTGCCTTATAAAGAAACCTTTGGGTAGTCAAAAACTCATTTTTGGGAAGCGGATTTCTATTTGTAGTATATTATTGAAAAAACTATTGGAAAAATTGCTAATAAGAATTTGTCAAGTAGAAACCTCAAATACAGAAATCCGAGATACATGGGGATCTGAGAGCTGGGCTTTATAATAATAATGGTACATAATTATAATTATAGTAATTAATATTTTAAATTATTTACATATTAAGCTACAAAACATTTTGCCCACTTGAAATAGTAAGGTGCGAAAATAAATTGGAGAACGAACTCACCGAATTAGCTTAGCAGCCGTCGAAAAGCTTAACGCGGAACACAGCTGCGAATTACGTAAACGGGATCGACCCCGCAAACGCGCACATAAAACGCCGATATCGTTTAAAGCTCACGGCAAAGAGGTGGAGAGGGAGGGAGAGGGAGAATCCGACACTTGTTCATTCACACACACAAGCGAAGGCTTTGTTAGTCGCAGTTGGCGGGGTCAAGAAATACGATAATTGGAAGATCGCTGTTTATATTTGGCGCTTCATGTTAAAAACTGAATTCTAGCCCACTGGACAGACCGACACATTGGCCACCGCGCAACGCCCAATGCAGAACTTGAAAGCACATAAAATCAAAAAGAAAACAAACGATTGTTACGCGGGGTGAGCGATAACCGAACAAAGAAATTAAATAGCAAAAACCGCCGAATTTACACATTTAAATACAACAATTTCGCGTTTGTTTACAATTTGATGCTTCACACCGTCTCCGATTCGGCTTGGTTTGTTCGTTCGCTTGGGCTTTGAACTAGATCGCATTTCGTGCACTTGCACTCGCCAACAGGTGGCAGCCCAGATTTGGTTGAATAGAAAGCCAAACAATGAACTAGTTCTCTTCCAGGGCTGGAGTGCATCCACAGCGGCCAGAAATTCTAATTAGCAACAATAATAACGATTTTGTTGTATTAAACTGTTTCTCAATTTTCCTCTGCGATGTCTTAATAATGTATCACAGAAATATTCAATTTGCAAACCGTCTCCAGGCGACTGAACGGGGTGGCAACCTTCCACGGCCAGTTGGTTCACTTGGCGAACTGAGTTCTGGCCGATCCCTCGAAGTAGGGATATTCGATGTTCAAAAAACATCGATGTTGAGGTCGATGTTATAATCGAGAGCTTAACATCGATGGTCGATGTTTTTCGTACAACATCGATGTTACGATGTTATTCGTGCCGTAACATCGATGTTAAAACATCGATTCTTTTGCTTTCAACATCGATGATCATCGAACAACAATTGGTATCCTAGAATTAAGTTGAATCATTAAATCTTTGGAAAAGGCTGCAGTAATAAAGTAAAAAAGAAGAACTCCAACCAAAAGAGGAACCAGAAGGACTTCAATAACTTAGCTCTGCAATTCTGCTCACAAAGTCCTGGCTTGCCTTGCTTGCCAATATTTACGTTTTTACCGATCAGAAATGCAAAACTAAGAATACAAAATTACCACAACCAATAAATATTAAGTTCTTCTTCAAAACTCAATAGAGATCCTTCTCAGGCTTAAAGGTTTCCCCTTCCAATTGCATGACCGATTATTGCCCATATTTCCTGGCGGGCTTCCCTGATTCGTCCTGTCGAAATCAGGTGCACACTTGCGAGCTGACATTTTAATGGGGAGCTCATTAACGCTCCGAATAAGGCTTAAGGATTGATGGAAGGGAGAGTCCCTGCGGGAGCACTTTGTCCCACCCACGCAGTCTTAGTTCTCAAGTAAGTGTGTGTGTGTGTCGTCCTATTTGCCCTCCAACGACATCGCAACAAGGAGCAAATGTGTAGGTACATAAAACAATCTCGTTATGTCGGCATTATCCTGAAGAATTCTGGTTCGTCCTCGTCACTCGCACACCCATAAATCACTCACACGCTTGGCATTCGCATTCATTCGCCCCTGTCCCTCACTCGCCCACTAGCTGCGTCCCTGTCTGACGCACAAGGACTACGGCTCGTTGGCTCCCTATTTTGGTCCTGATGTTTCGTTTGTTTTTCTGGCTTGAAGCGCGTGTCCTGCCGCGTCACGTGGGCTGTCCCGCTCGCACCTTTTTGGGCTCAGTCAAGACCGACTGGCAATGCTCTGCACAAAGGATCTTCCCTCTAAAGCCTTGCTGGCGAGAGCTTCCTGTCGTATCCTTGAGAGCATTTTATAGTCGCCACGACCTTGTCGCTGCTTGTGGGTATTTTTTGTGAGCGTTTTTCAGTTGCCAGTAATTCACCCCGCGGTGACATTTTGGTGTGACAGACAAGACGTGTCCTTCGTCCTTTGCATTCTCTGCTTTCCGCCCGCCCTGTCGCGGTGGCAAGTTTATCGTTTTAATGTTGATACAACCAAGGGTCGCCGTCGTCGTCGTCGGCGTTGTCGTTGTCCTCGTCGTTGTGGCGTTGCGGCGGTTTCGGACGTCGCCCGGGCGAGGATAATAGGATGTTAAGTAAATATTTTAAAAAGACCGACCCCGTCCGAGCGGAATGATAGGCGACCCCAAACTTTTCCCAGCGCAATGGCCGACGGCTGACGGCTGATGGGGGAGGCGACGGCAGGTCGGTCGGTCGGTGGGTCGGTTGGTTGGCACCATCTAATCCAGTATTGCCCGACTGCCAAGGACTTTTTGGCATAAATCATTTGCATACAAAATGAGAGCCGGTGGCCTGCGAATGAGCGCCCGAAGATGAATGCGCCGAGGCCGAGAATCGGCCGACCCACCTCCCCCAGGCCGAGGCTCTCCCTCCGCTGTTCGGTGAAATCCTTTCAATTTTCGCACACATTCATTCAATTTATTAATTAAAACATTCAAGCTCCCCCGCCCCAGCCCCTTGCCGTCCTGTTTCTCCGCCATTTCCGTATATCCAAATATATATAATTTTTTTTTGGGCCTTCTGAAAGCGAAGGGGTGCGGAATGACTGACTTTTCCTGTAGCTATGAGGTGGGCGGAGGTGGAGGAGGTTGGCAATTAATTCCAAACATTCGGATCGCTTTTTCTTTGTTAACTTGGGCGCAAATTATGCGGCGTTATCCTTGCGCGAAATAAAATATCACAAACAGTTACTGCCCCATAAATAATGGGAATTTATGCCTCTTTTTGGCCGGTTCCGTTCGGTTCGGTTCGGTTGGCTCCACAAACAAAAGGCGGCACAAGATTGCCGCTGAAATTACCATTCAATCATTTCGTAATTGCCCCGAAAACCCTCGTGCTCCCTCCTCGTCCGTGTCCTTTTTACTGGCCGACGCGGAGCAGCTTTCGATTAACCTCGTTTTTCACTCAGTCTTCTCGAGTGCCTGTGTGTATTCTGAGTGTGGGGTTTAATTTTCACCCATTTGTATTGATAAAGAACCGGAATTTGATTATCCTTTGCAAACTTAATTGGAGCTGAAACCCACGAGAGCTAAAAAATGAGGGGCTCTGTCTTCTCTGCCGATTGGATGAACTATAGAAGATTTTGTAGAACCTATAAAATTCGAGACTACCTAGGCGCTCCTAAAGAGGGAGGGCCAAAGGAGGTCGGTCTGGTGCAATTTTGAAGCTCTTTCAAATTAGTAAGAAATTGAAATTCTAAGTTCTTAAGAGAAACTGAGGGAGCCTAAATCATTCATTTTAAAGAACGAGCGAGATTTTTATAGTTGAACCAAGATTCTCAATAATATTGCGAGAGTCTGATATTTAAAATGCCTCTATAAGCTAAAAATTGTTGTAATGACCAAATAAATTTATGAGAACCACGGAATTAAGTGCCCTGATGCTAACACACGGTAATCGATACCCTCACATTTTTAATCTCAAAGCTTTTTAACTGGAGATACTATAAGATAAATTTTTTTTTGGAGATATAGGAAAACAACAGAACGCTGAGAGCCTCAAAGGATAACACACTTGAACAGAAAAAAGGAGAGATCAAATAAAGTTCAGCGAGGAACAATTAGGCAGACTCAATAAACTTAATAGGACCAGAAACATCTTGTGGAATTCAGAAAAACTCCAGAAAAAAGAGAGAGCTCTTCAGTGCTCATTAGATCAGTTCGAAGGGGCTTAGAAAAGTAAAAACTTTATTAGGAACAACAAGAAAAGTTACAGAAAACAACTAGTTCATCTGGGTAAAAAGCCCTTTTAGGAATGGTTATTCGTCTTCTAACCGGTAGACTTCGAGTTAAGTTTTTACTTCACGTCACTTAACAAACGTCTCCTAGGATAGTTTAGGATTAGTGAATTCATAATTCCCACCTTCTACCCTCGTCGAGACCAGAAACACTTAAAGAAGGTGCGGGGCTGTGGGATGTTCTTTAAGCATAGAAAATAAAATGTAGGAAATATTTAGACTGTGCTGAGTAACAGCAATGCAGTTAGTACCGCTAAGTCCTTGTGGTCAGGATCTGATTTATTGCTCTCGCAGGCAGGCAACCCTTACAATTTTGTAAAGCTAAAATTCCTATAGTTCTCCTAATACAAAAGAATTCGCGAATTAAGCCGAATTTGATCTATTAAGCTTATTGTTATGGATCTTGAGATTTAGATGCTCTTATCTTAAAGTTATTTTTATAAACTGTCCGATTTTTAGGAATTCTCAGATATAATTTTCAGAGAAGCCTAATTCGGGTAGTCGCGAGGATCCTTTGGGCTGACCAGATTATTCACATCAGTCCAGTAGTTGGGACAGCTATTCGAATGCTATAAATAAATAGAGGATATAGTATTCCCATTTCCTTTAAAAACTTCTTCAAACCTAAAATAATCGTCTTAGCCGTTTTCCACGTTTTCCCGCCCTCCAGAAATAAACAAAGACAGTAAAACAGAAGAAAAAGTGACGGGCCTTCCGAAAAAAAATCCCAAAGGACGTTGGCGGAGTGGGGCGGGGGTGGCTGGCTTGCCAGCTGGGGCAAATGGGTTGGCTTGTCCGTGCGCGCGCGGGGCAAAGGCAATTAAAAAATATTTAAACTGCCAACTGGCAGCGTCTTGGGCGCCGCCGTCCCGCTGACTGAGTGACTGACGGGGCCGCCACCCCGTCGACGGCGCTGCTTCCTTGCCGCCTCGAAAGTCAAAGTTTGTTTTGCAAATGATGGCCAACTCGACCGAGGGAAGTCCTTGCGGGAGAGCGGGGGATGCCAGGCCGAATTTATGCATATTCTCGCTTTGACTTCTTTGCCGCTCGGCTGCGAATGCGGCTGCGGATGCGGATACCTTGGGCTGCTTTTTTCCTGGTGGGGTTTTGGGCAGCTTTTGTTTTATTTTTGTTGTTCTCTCCGGGAAATCAGTTGAATTGTGTGATTGTGTACGTGCGCATAACGGTGAAATGGCCAGGCGCACACCGACAGAGCCCGGGCAATGTCCGGACGGGCCGAGCAACCCTCAACCCTCGGGGCGACCCCAGGCCAGGACCAGCCGGTGGTTGCTGGCCGGGCCGTCAGAATTGATTGATTGAATTGCCACTTTATGAAATTTGTGAGTCTTCTGAGATGTGCGTGAAATTCGTGAGCTTGTCTCGGCCACCCACCACCGTCGCCCGGCCGTCGGGGGTTGCCTGCTGATTTGTGCCGGCCCGTCCTTCCGTCCGGGGGGGTGGGCCGCCATTTCCAGCATAAAGTACATAAAATTATGTGCAGTGCTGAGGCGGCCATTAAGCTTGATAGATTTATGACAACAGCCACCCAGGGGCACGGTGGTGGGAGGTGGGTTCTCGGGCGGGGAAGATCTGCGGCCGACTGATTAAAATTGCAAAATGAGCTCTGGGAAATGCGGGAAATGTGTTGTCTCTTTATCTCTACGAGGTTGGCTCCCAGGGATTCGTCAATTAGATTGAATGCCATGATTTTTCTTTGTTTTTCCTGAAGATGCTTCGAAAGGGGGGACGGGGGATTTTACGAGAGTTTAGGAAACTTTTACCAACAAAAAAACTGCAAAACAACAAATCTGAAGGTTTGTTTTAGAGAGATCGGGGGAGATACAAAATTTCAAAAATAAATATAATTATATTACAATATATTAAAGTTTTTAAGATATGCATTCGGACCGAACAGAAATCAGAATCGTTTTATGATAATTATTGTATTTGAGAGATTGACATCACCGCCCTTCTTGACCTGAAAACTAGCTAACTTTAAATCGAATTTATAAAAATAATATAACAAATTAAAAAAAAAAAAAATTAATGGAGCTGAAGAGATCGGGAAAAGAGCATGAGGATAAGAGAAAGAACCAACTTCCTCCATAAACGAATTAGAAAGGTACCAGAAATAACTTTAAATCTTAAATAAAGAAAATATAAAATCCCGCGAGGATTTAATCAGAAACCAACTTCTCAAAATTTTTGAATATAAAATAAAAAGTGCCAATCAACAATATAATGCAAAAATCGCTCTCTAAATCGTTTATAGGAATGCAAAATAACTTTTCAGAAAAGTTGGAGAAAATTAAGGAAAATACCAATCTTTCCTTGAATACATTCGGTAATTTGTTTGTTTTGTTTTCTGTTTTATTTCAGCAACGCTTGTGTTTCCCTCCATTGGTAATTCCTCAAATCGCCATTATTGCCTCATTTCGATTCGATTGAAACTTGTTTTCTTTTCTGGGACTCCCCCTCCCCTCGTTTCGGCTTCCGTCCGACAGGGCGGGGCAGCAGAGATTCGTCGGTTCGTTCCTACAAAATGCCCAATGCTCTTTGGACCCACAGCAAATCGGATTTCGGAGTGGCCCCGTCTCGCTCGCGCCCAGGCAGCCGCACTCGGACTCATCCGCCTGTCAATCAATCACCTGTCAACTTGGCCACGCTCACGGGGCGGTGCAGACCAATACACTCGCACCCCGGCACACACAGCCACACACACACAGGCACCCGGCGTGCGCAAAGGGGCAGCGAGAGAATAAGGCGAAGGGGGGGTGGGGCGCGGGCATGGCGAGGCAACAAACGATTCCCACCCTCCTTCCCCGTGGCGAACGCAAAGATTCGGATAGGAATTTCTGAGTGTTGTGTCGAAGTTCGAGCAGAAGTGCCAGAGGGGTGAGGGGGAGAGGTCCTATTGATTTGACTTGGGAGCGGGAGGAACTTTCGATTGGCCGATTTAATGGGAACAAATAATTTAAAGACCGGCGGCCATTAAGTTGGCTGTTAAAATTAATAATTGTTCAACGTTAACAATATTTAAAATATTAAATAAAAAATTTTCTACACAATATTTAAATAAATTAATCGATATTTCAAAATCTCTCTATTAAATCTTAAGATACTTAAATTCTTGAAAATAATTTCATTAAATAGGAAATATTTCAAAGTAAAAACTAAGTAAATCGGTTTATTGCGAATTGAGTTCGAATTTGAGCGAAATTCTCACTCACTCGGCATTTGCGCTCTCACCGCTCAGCGATGTTCGAAATTCGAACTCTCTCATCGCCCCGCTCGTTCGAGCGAGAACTTCGAAACGAAAACAGCTGTGCGCATTTTGCGCTGCCTGCAATTTGGCCAAACCAACAAGTGTTGATTTTCACAATTCCTCACTAAACCGCTTAAGTTTTCTCCAATAGCAATCAACTCAACGATGCTTTAGTTGGATTAACGTATTTCTGTTTGTTTTTCGGACCTCACATGCAATCAAACTAAATTCTGCCGGCTTACCTTGCAAGTGCCGCCCGTCGCTGCATTTACACGTTAATTTCACTTCACCCGTGTCCACAAAAAAGCGCACTCGATGGGAAAACAGTTGGGAATAACTTGGATTAGCTTTTGGGCACCAAACACGCCGGTGTTTTTGGTTTTTTCTTCACTTTCACAGCGCACTTTGGCTCAAGCGTCCATAACCAAACAAGCATTCTACGCGACGGCTGCCGTCGAAATTAAATCTTCGAAACAACTGCGAGCGCAGACAGCTGAGCGCTCGATTCGAAGTTCGAAAGAGCTTCTGAGTGACTTCGACCGAGAGCCACTCAATGAGTAATCTAAAAACCGAGTGCGGCGGACTTGAGTGGAAATTAATCCGAATTAAATTGTTGCTTAAAATAAACTCTTAATAAAATTGAGATCAATGTATGGAAGGGATTTCTATTTGTGTTTTGAGGAATTGATTCCAGTTTTTTATTTTATTTTAATAAAATTCTCTTTATTATTATTGTTCTTTATAGTTCTATAGAATCTTCTATTCAATCGAAAATAATAATATTCTTAAAACTTAGAGCGCTTTACAACAAAATAAAGATCTGCTTTTCTTATTGTAAATTGCTATAACTACAATAAGCATAAAAAAAAAACAAATTAATTCCATTAAGAGAATAAATTTGAAATAAAAATTTAAAATATCACTTTATTTAGCCAACTTCTTTTATCATAATTTTTATCCATTTTTCTTTTACAGGTTTCTTACTTTTAGATTGCATTAAATATTCAAAATTCATAGACTAGAAAACTAAGAATCTGTAATATTTGTATAATAATAATTATTTTGATATTAAATATTTTTGATTTAACAAAAGTTAGGGTATTTCGGAATTCTTGTACATAACTAAATAAACATAAATTGTAAGTTTTGAAATATTATTTACGGTAAAAAAATTTAAAAAAAATCTTTTAAATATTATTTGGTATGATTTTCTAAAAAAATCTTTTTAAGTATTTTTACTATTCAAATTATTCAGTTATAAATCGGGATAAAACCAATGGAATTTTCAGCTTAAAAACAAAAGAGTTCATTTTGAAAATATTACTTAGGGATTAAGGAAACTGCACAAGTTCTCTCTTCCATTATTGGACAGATAAGGTAAAAATACATTAAGGATTCTTCAATCTGTGCGGCAAATAAATTCCGTCCTCGAATCTTTTCAGTGAGCGAAGCAATATTTTTGTTGGCTTGGAATGTTCGCTTTGGTCTAGAACTAATTGCGTGTTCACTGCAAAATCGTTTCAATTTATCGCCTCCGGTTGATTTTATGCCCCACACACTCTCTCACACACACCACGAGCCGATATTAATGAAGGCCCAGCCGGAGAGCCGCGAACAAAGTGGCCATCGCGACTTCTCGGCCACTGACGGACTTGTGGGCTGACTGGGCCAACCCGGGGACTCTGCTGATTTATACGCTTCAATCCCACATTTTTATTTCCCCGGCCTGCCATTTAGCTAAAATATTTCATATCTGAGGTGCATCGGAATCGAAGCCGGGCCGGCCGGCCGGGCTGTCGGTCTCTTAGGCGTCTCGTTGCATGCCCCGGCCGGCCAATGGACACTGCAGCCCCGTAATTATGCGATTTGTTATTCGAGATTTGAGGCGATTGTGACTGTGAATCATGTGCAGGCCGAGAGAGCGAGAAGCCCAGCGAATATGATTTAAAATGCGATTTCAATTCTGGCATTTCTGCTGTCCTCCGTCTGCCGGTCGTCCTCGTCTCTCGTTGCTGGCTATCTGAGCATCGCATGCTGATCCCGACCGGCCCCTGATCCGCGCTAAGGTTGCATGTCGGCTGCAGCCCGCGGAGGCAGGGGCTGGGGGACGGGGCCACATTCATTTGACTGACGTACTTGGGGGCTGACTGATATGGGAGGTGCCCGAAACGCAAGGCGAGCTCCGCTCGAAGGCCCTGCAGCTACACACACACACACACGGGTAGAGGCGGAGGAGGATCAGTGAGTTTGGTGTTGGCATCGCCGCTTGATTGCCTTGCATGTGGCCAGGCCAGGTCAGCCGCCATCCCAGCGGCCTGGCCGCCTGCACCGCCGCCGTCTGCGCTGTCCTCGTCATCGCCATCGTCCATCGTCCATCGCAATGTCAGTCTGTCGGCGAAGAAGATCCTCGTCGTCGCCCTCTCCTTCGCCATTGGTGTTGCTGTCTCTCTCGCAGCTGTCGGTGGGATTCGTTTGCTTTGGCGGGCTGTGGGGCATAAATCACTCTCACGGTTTTGATCGGGCGCGCGGTGGGGCACTCGGAGCTTCCTTCGGCTTCCTCTGGGTGCCTTTCGTTGATTAATAATTAATTTGCGTCCTCTGCTTGGGTCTGTGTTGTCAGTGATTGCCTGCGGTTCTCGCTCACCTGACGACCTGGACGACGGCGGCCGCGACGGCGACGACTGACTCCTTTATAATGAACGGTTTGTGTCCCAGGACATTCGTCGTACATCATCCCAAAAAGCTGCGAGCCAACCGGCCGGCCGTCCGTTCCCCCAAGAGTCTGATTGCTTTGGCTCACAGGTTCAACGTCGACGACGACGACGACGACGAAGACGACGAACGTCGAGGGCATAAATTCTTTGCCAGCCGACAAGCAACAGGGCATTTAATCCTCCAAAAATATAAAAAAGAAACAACAAAAACGAAGAGGGGAATGTTCAGCTTTTGTGGCATAAATTAAACGGGAAGGTGTTTATATCCAATCGACAATAAATCAATTAGCAAATTTGTAATTATTAAGTTCATAAATCAAAAAACATTGAAGCCCCACAGCCGCGCCGCAGAGCAATCCGATCAGCGACTCCAAATACTTTTTGGGGGGTGTAGACGATCGATAGATTGGCTGGATCTTTCCCGCACTCTGATAAGATCTTTGGCATGCGAATTCCCAAGAGTTTGAGGTTTTAAGCAACCCGGAGAGATCTACATATAAAGAGCAGTTTTTATATAAATAAATTTATTTTTACTTAACCCTGCGCGGGGGACAGAATGTTGGATCAGCGAACATTAAATTTTGTTTAAGTATTGTATTAAGTCGGCCGAACTTAAGTCTGCAAAAATTAGTGCAGAAAAGTGTTAGACATCGCGTCGTCAGGAAGTTGACGATCGGTGACAATGGGTGTGAAAGACACGAAGTATATTGGCAGTGCCAGGGGAGCCTTAAAATCGAGATAAAGTTCCCTGAGACGTAGGTGTAAATAGGGGACGATATATCACGTGAACTGCTCTAACGCTAAGATTATATCACTATCACTGCATATTTAAGTTCAAGAAGCCATATAAGAATATATGTACATTTTTATCCCCGAGAACGATCTTTATAAGTGTTCGATCAAAGAGATCCCAGATACAGCCAAACCCAACTACTTTGCAGCCTTGATTATTGCCCCGAACAATCATTCAAGGCATTAAGGACACTTCCGTTATCCGACCCCCAAACCAGACAATCCTATCCTACAAGCTAAATGGGACTTTTGAGCTGCATGAAATGTATACGAATAAGATCGGGGGAGATCCGGTCCTGTATCAAACTAAAGACCCAAAAGTTGCATATTAATGAAATACATATTTTTTTATTACTCTCCTGGGTTCTGTCTGGAGTAAGGATATTTGCAGGGGGGCTGTGAGTTAAGGCGAGTTTGAAAGATTGAAAATATATTTTTTTGAGGTATTTAAAATGCTCGTTCGTTCAAAAAATTGTCATCCAATCCAAATCTCCAAGTCGGTTTAAGTAGATTCGAA
>JBAMCP010001287.1:0-24793 GCA_037075105.1 Lissocephala sabroskyi | reverse complement strand
CTCTAATCATTCTAAGCATATTGGGTGTAACTTTGGGGGGTCTACGACGTCTCCTTCTCTATGTTACATACTTTTGCTCAAACACATTATACCCTTGTACCTCAGGTACAGGGTATAAAAAACAAAATTAAAGAAACTATAGCACTTTCAGTTTGTTATCTTAATTTATAAATAATAATGATTATAAAACTAAAATAAGACCAAAAATTTTTAACTTGCTGTTCTACAGCTTATAAATATTGCATTCTAGACTTACAGTGTCGAGCAAAATTGAGTGTATGTTCACAACTCTGACTTTGACCATCAATAAAAATATAACCACAAAAGGTAACCCAACATTTTTTTTTTATTATGATTCTTTATTTATTTAGTACTAATTAAAAAAAAAATCAATAACTTATCAATAAGGGAAACAAACTTAGAATTAAATAACCAAACTCACATAAACTCAATTTTGCACGTTTACAAGTAAACTTAATAACTAACTTAATTTTAATATTTAGTCCATAGACCCTTATTTGCTATTACTTCTGATATGCGCTTTGGCATACTCTCCACCAGATTTCCAATTTTCTTTGGAATTCGCCTCCATTCCATTGCAACCCGATCCCAAAGGTCGCACATGTTTTTTGGAGCCGCGTCATACTGTCCGAGCCGTCTTTTTACTATTGCCCAAAGATTCTCAATGGGGCTGAGGTCGGGACTTTGTGCTGGCCACTTCATCAACTTAAACTCCTGCTTTCCAATCCGTTCACCTACAAGTTTTGCGGTATGTTTAGGGTCCCCATCTTGTTGAAAAACGATGTCTTCAATGGGATAGGGACATTTTTCAAAATAACGGGGAGGATCGTTTGAAGGATTTTGAGATAGGCTTCCTTCTTCATGATTCCTTCAATTAATTCTAAAGGCCCGATATGCCCCCATGTGGTTTTTCTGAATTTTCTCTCCGGGTCGAACCCAACAATATTGCTTCGCAGCACTTTGGAAACGGTTAAATTTGGACTCATCCGACCAGACAACTCGCCTCCAGTCGTCAACGGTCCAATTTTTATGGTCCTTCGCAAATTTTTGCCGAGCTTTGACATTCTTATCGGACAAGGCGGGCTTATTTTTCGTACATTTTGTTACACTTGCAACTTCAACAAAATGTGCTTTTTTTACCGCTTCTTCCAAACGGGAGAGACAAACAGATAATCATAGCTTGTTTTGTGCATTCCTCTTTGTTCATACAACATTTCGATCTCTCATTACTTCCCATGCTTTTACGACGGTCGAAGCAAAAGTTGTTCGGGTGTCTTACAATTTTGTGCGGGGGTGTAGATATTGATACTCACTATTGAATAAAAACGCATTTTCTAATAATACTTTAAAAAAAAAGTGCTATTCATGTGAAACAAAATTGTTGTGGAATTTTTTAAGTTTTTTTGTTAACATTTATTAACTCATAATAATTAATCTCTGTAAAATCCTCTTTTAAACTAGCTTTAAGTAAAAGTATTCAATGTAAGAATTTGTGGCAAATAAAGCACCACTAGAATTGAACTTATTAATTGTTAATTTAATTTAAGTTTTGTTATTTTTCTTATATTTAAAATTGATTACACTACAAAGAGAAACTTAAACATCAGCGAGTTTTCTTTTTGGTTAAAATATTTCAAGATTTGAAATTGCATATAAAAGTGTGCAATTCAAGTGAAACACAGTGTATATGGTGAAAGTCACCATTACTCTTGAGAATCTAAACCCAAGCTTTTTATAAGAGTGTTGTTTCTCTTTAAAAACCACCCTCGTTTGACACCAAGATCGACAATATTTTTATCTAAATAATATTGCCAAACACCTTGTTGTTTCCGTATTCTCCAATAACTACGTCTTGCTCTAATGACTGACAGAAATGGAGTGATCAATGCGGGCATGCAAAACATAAAAGCAGGTCAACCCAAACGATCACTCTCTCCTCTCTCTAATGTTGCTTTTGCTTGTGCAATACAACAGTGTTGCAATTAACACTGACAACATTTTACTTAAGCAATGTTTATATACATGTGCCAAAAAATACCCCAGAATGCAAGCAAACAGCGGCGCCTGCATGAAATCGGGAGTCAGGCAGAAATTCCAGGTCCGTTTTGTTTTACAGTTTTGAAAAAGCGCGCTATTTGTATCGAAATGGACCAATGCAGCGGCAAACGATATTTTTAATCGCGAACCAAGTTGGCAGGACTTCTTGGAAATTTGCAAACATCCGCGGGTATATTCCATAATTTAGGTCCTTAAGACACAAGGGTATAAATGGTATCTGAAAGGGTTAAATTGGTCGTCATCAAACCCGAAAGTAAATCATCTCGTACGAGGTCCAAATAATGAGACCAGTTAATTAATTAATAATGAGATCAAGCTACGTTTGTCCAGAGGAAATAAAATCACTTTGAGCCAAAATAAGCTATGTAATAATTCCATGCCCATGTAAAGTCTTTTAATGTTTCCGATTTAATTTTTTTTTCAACTGCAATTTGGCGCCAATTGGCAGCCTCAAAGTATTCGCATTTCAATGCACTGGCAATAATTATCGTTATCGGCAAAAGTGCAGTGACGCAGCGGCGCAGCAAAAAGTCAAAACAAAGTTCGTATTCGCTGCATTAAAAATGTCTGTTTTCTGCACTCTACAACTCGAAAGCCCGCATACTCTGAGTTTTGTTTTAAACTACAAAAAGAGTTGCGATCAATACCAAGATCTCTTCGTTAAACGCAATCAATCCCGCCGCCCGCTACTTAGCAGGTTTTTGCCCAACCCCCCTGAGCACTTCACCTCCTCACCCGACAAGATCAGGATTCCCCTGAACCGAAGCAACAATTATAGGGCAAGTCTTCCATACGATTTCCTGCAGAACATCAAGGATGTGCGGATACTAAAGCTGGCAATATACGAAGACGAAGTCGATCCCATCTTCGTGAAATTCATAGAAAAAGTTTTACTCGCCATAAATGAAAAATGCTGCATTCAGCGCTTCGAGTACGATGGTAAGAAAGACAAGCGAACCAAAGCAACCTTATCGGCATCCGCAAACTGACATGGCCCTTCTTTTGGCAGGCGATGTGTGGCCCTTTGGGGAACTCAATATGTTCAGGTATCTCGAGGAACTATCGCTGGGCGTGGGTGTCCGGGACTACGATCTAATCGAAATGTGTAAATTGAATTCCGGTCTGCGCAGCTTGCGGGTCAAGCAACTGAAGACTTGCAGTGGAAATGTGGCGGACTTTGTTCCGCACTGCCAGAGCATCGAGGCCTTGCAGTTTTTCCTGGAATCCAATGTTGATTACTCGGCCTTTTCCCAGTTGCCCAGGCTGAAGACTATCAGCGTAATTGGTCCATCGTTCCAAGAATCAATTGAGAGTTTTCTGAACGCCTTTTCTGATCTCAAGTTGCAGCAAATAGAGTCCTTCTGCATTCGGGACACTCCCATTAAGCCCGACTTCGGCGACACATTGTTGCGTATGCAGGGACTAACAGAAGTTTCCGGCTGCTTTAAGGACACAAAGGCTCTGCTGCTTTTAAGCCAGCTGAAACAGATCAAGAGGATCAACGTTTCCTGGGACTCGCCCGACGACTGCACTCAGGCTGTCCTTCAAATTCTCCGCGACTGCAAAGCATTGGAGCATCTCAGCATTCAATACCTAGGTGACCTGACCAAGAAGTTCTTGACTGCCGTACTCGAGGAAACGGAATTGATTCGTGACGGCGCTAAGGACAAGCCGCTAAAAGTGGAAATCACCAAACGAGATGGCGATTACCTAACACACGAAGAGGTTGGACACTTCGCAGGCCCCGAGTTCCTTCAATTATATTTTTCTCTTATTTTAGATAAACAAGTTTAGTAACGGAAACATGGCGCTGACTGTGATACCTACTTCGCCCATTTTTAAGCTTTAATCGAGCAGATGTCCAACATCGGCTGACTTGAGAGTCCCTCGACAAAGTCGGAGGTGTCAAGGAGTGAAAATATCTTTATACGTCATCCTGATGTAAATAATAAAATAAAATGCCCTTTACTCCACCCCACAAAGAGTAAAGGGTAAATTAATCCAACATAGGCTGATTTGAGAGCCCCGCGACTGTAAATATGTAATAAATAAAACAATCCAACATCGGCTGATTTGAGAGCCCCTCGACAAAGTCGGAGGTGTCAAGGAGTGAAAATATCTTTATACGTCATCCTGATATAAATAATAAACTAAAATACCCTTTAGTCCCCACAAAGAGTAAAGGGTAAATTAATCCAACATAGGCTGATTTGAGAGCCAATGGACAAAGTCCCCTACCTACTTCGCCCATTTTTAAGCTTTAATCGAGCAGATGTCCAACATCGGCTGATTTGAGAGCCCCTCGACAAAGTCGGAGGTGTCAAGGAGTGAAAATATCTTTATACGTCTTCCTGATGTAAATAATAAAATAAAATGCCCTTTACTCCCCTTAAGGGTACATAAATCCCACGTCGGCTGACTTGAGAGTCCCTCGACAAAGTTGAAGGTGGGAAGGAGTAATAAAATGTGTATCCGTTATCCTGACGTAAATAACAAAATAAAATATCGCTAGCATAAGAGGTAACGGAGGCGTAAAGGGGGGAAAAAATTGGTTATACCCCACATAATAAAATAAAATACCCTTACTCCCCTAAAAGGGTAAAATAATCCAGGTCGACTTCAATTCGGATAAGTTTCCATGCCCGAGGCCATTGTGCTCCCAGTCAACCGGTTCTTTTTATTTATATACGCAGCGTCAAACGCCGTTAGGAAATCTCGAAAGGATGTTTTGTCTTAGGCCTACAGATTCCGCAGAGGCACCACCTGGCCCTCAGGATTTTCCACAAACCAAGTGGTCCCGTCGTCCTTATTAATGAACCTAGCAAACGGAGCCTCGGGCACGTCTCTGACCGCAATCTTCCGGGCCACCTGCGGGTCCACAGCCACCACCAAGAGCTGGCCATTCAACTGGTTCTCGTCGATAGTTTCCAGCATGCTGACCTCATGATGTCGGTCCACAAGGTAGATGGTGTACGGCATGCTGAACAGGCCGAAGAGCAAGTCGATTTCGTGGCAGAGCTCAGGCATCGTGATGAGTTCCTTGGTGACTCGGTTCCTCAGCAGAATGGTGGCGTTGCGGCCGTAGCCAAAGCGTGGCTGCATCTCCGTGCTTATAGTGATATTCATCCAGGCCATGACGGGCAGCTCGAGGTCCTCCAGCGAGCAGATGGTGAGCCGGAGTGGCACTCCTTTGAGGTCGACCTCCTCGCTGATGAGGAGCCGCTTCTTGTGCACTTTGGCGGCATCGTAAAGAATGAACTCCGACTTGACGGCCGTCTTGATCATGCCATTGTAGTTGGTCAGGACCTTCTTGAGCTTCTCCTGGGCGGCCTTGTCCACCTTCTCGCTGTTGACCAGCTCGTGGAAGATGAGCACGGGATCCGTGGGGATCAGGCGGGCCTTCTTCTTCAGCTTCTGGATGCGGTTGATGACCTCGCGGGCCAGGCCCTCCTCGAGCAGCTCCGTGTTGGGCGTCATGTCCATCAGCACCAGAACTTCGTTGTCGCTGTGCGCCTCGAAATTGCCTCCCATCTGGTCAGAGGTGCAGTAGATCACGCGCACCTCCTCCAGCTCGATGCGCTGGTCCAGTATGGTGAAGTAGCCCTGGGCCACTGAGCTCTGGATCTCCTCATCGCTCAGGCCCTTGATGGCCGCCATAACCGCCTTAAAGTCGCCCTTCAGCCTCTGGCCGAGCACCTGCAGGAAAGACGACATTTACTTAGAGTCCTTGGCATTCGCCCTGACGACCCACCTTGTGATCCGGCTCGGCGCGCAGGGTGATGCCGTACTTCTCCTTGTCCGAGCTGAGGGTGAGCTGGCGCACGTTCAGCTCGCTGAGAATAAAGTCCTGCATGCCCTGCACAGCCTCCAGGGCCTTGGGGTCCTTGTGAATGACGATAATCTCCGACACGGGGTACTTGACGGGCAGCGTGCGGCGATCACGCATCACCCGTCCCAGCTCCACCACCGACTGCATCAGGGCCACCGACTTCTCGATGTCGTTGCGGATGAATCTGTACTGGCTGATGGGCATCGTTTGGTAGTGCACAGAGTCCGGCTGCTCCAAGCAGCCCGGCGGCTGGAACATCACCAGGCGCTGGAAAATGTACTCCGTGAAGAACGGCGTGAACGGCGCCATCATCTTGACCATCGTGTAGAGCACATCGTAGAGCGTGTCCAGCGACTGAAGGCACTGTTCGGCTCCCATTTCGCCCTTGATGCGGCGGCGATTCAGGCGCACGTACCTGCGGGCGAGACCGTGATTAGTTGTCGGTTTGATGATTAGCGGAGGATCACCACTTACCAGTTGGTGAGCTGGTCGATGAACTTGGTCAGGCGCGGCACTACGGTGTAGAGTCGGTACATCTTCATTTCGGTGGCAAAGAAGGCGAGCAACGACTCCTTGAACGACAGGATCCAGACGTCGATAACCGAGGCGTTCTCCATGTTCGCCAAGTGGCGCTCGCGGTCGTAGGTGTAGAGGGCTTGGCCGTCGAGGTCCTCCATCTCGTAGCGGGCAATGTTCTGCAGGAGGAAGCGGTAGGCATTGTACCAGGGCAGGAAGACGTCCTTGATGACGTCGCGGACGCCCTCCTCCTTGAAGCGCAAGCTCTCCGCCCGCACCACCGGCGAGTTGATGAGGTACAAGCGCAGGGCATCCGCTCCGTACTTGTGCACCAGTTCCATGGGGTCGGGGTAGTTCTTCTTGCGCTTGGACATCTTCTGGCCGTCGGCCGCCAGAACCAGGCCATTGGCTATGAGGTTCTTGAACGGCGCCTTGTCGAACAAGGCCGTCGAGAGGACCAAGAGCGTGTAGAACCAACCACGGGTCTGGTCGATGCCCTCGGCAATAAAGTCGGCCGGGAAGTTGTTCATGAACTCCTTCTCGTTTTCGAAGGGGAAGTGCTGCTGGGCGAAGGGCATCGAACCCGACTCGAACCAGCAGTCGAAGACGGGGGCAATGCGGCGCAGTGGAGGACGGCCCGGCACAGCCGAGGGGATTTCAATGTCGTCCACGGTGTCGCGGTGCAGGTCCGCCACCTCAACCCCCGACAGCTCAGCCAGCTGCTTGATGCTGCCAATGACCACCGTCTCATCGCCGCTGGGCGACCGCCAAATGGGTATGGGGGTGCCCCAGTAGCGGTTGCGGGAGATCTGCCACAAGAAGACGTGAGAAAAGCAAAGGCCATGAAGCTTTCCGACTTACCGCCCAGTCCCTGGCATCCTTGAGCCAGTTGCCAAAGCGTTTCTCCTTCACGAAGTCGGGCACCCAGTACGTCGCCGCACTGGAGTTCAAGAGGTTCTTCGACATGTGCTCCACCCGCACGAACCAAGAGGGGACCGCCTTGTAGATCAACGGGGTGTCCGAGCGCCAGCAGAAGGGGTAGCTGTGCTTTACCTGGCCGCTGGACACCAGGTGGTTGCTGGCCTTTAGCTTGGCGATAATGTGCTTGTCGGCCTCCTTGACGTACTGGCCGGCAAAGTCGCTTACGTCGGCGGTGAAGCGACCAGCGTCGTCGACAGGGCAGATGGGGTCGCTGGACTTGGTGATGATGCCGGCGGCCAGGCAGACGCGGAAATCGTCCTCGCCGAAGTACGGCGCCTGGTGAACAATGCCCGTGCCCGAGTCCTCCGTGACGTAGTCGTCGACTAGGACACGGTGGGCCTTCACCTCGGCCCCTCGCTGGGCGAAGTAGTCGAAGAGCGGCTTGTAGTGAAGGCCCTTGAGGGTCTCACCCTTGAACGTCTCGAGCACCTCGTATTCGGCTTCCGTTTTGTAAACGTAGGACAGCCGCGACTCAGCCAGCACGAAAATCCGCTTCGATTTCTCGTCCCGCACCTGAGGATAGATCTGGGTTTAGGCACATTCCCTGCTGTGGTTGGGCTTACCTGCCTTAACGTAGATCATGGAGGGGTTGACACAGCAGGCAAAGTTGGAGGGCAGCGTCCAGGGAGTGGTGGTCCACACCAGGAAGTAGGTGTTGGGCAGGGTGACGGCCTCCAGGGCTACAACCACGCAGGGGTCAACCACCTCCTTGTAGTTCTGATTGGCCTCGAAGTTCGACAGCGAGGTGGTGCAGGCGGTGGAGTAGGGCATCACCTTGACGCCCTGGTAGACGAGGCCCTTGTCGAAGAGCTGCTTGAAGATCCACCAGATGGTTTCCATGTACCAGGGGTAGAGCGTTTTGTAGTCGTTTTTGAAGTCGATCCAGCGGCCTACGCGGGTGACCACACTCTCCCATTCGTCCGCATAGCGCATAACAATTTTGCGGCACTCCGCATTGTATGCGGCAATGCCCATTTTGGCCACGTCCTCAGGGCCCTTGATGTTGAGCAGCTTGTCGATCTCGAACTCCACCGGCAGGCCATGGCAATCCCAGCCGAACCGGCGATCCACGTGGTAGCCCTGCTGAAAGGCATACCGGGTCACGATGTCCTTGATGGTGCCGGCCAAGATGTGTCCGTAGTGGGGCAGGCCGGTGGCGAAGGGCGGGCCATCGTAGAAGGTGTACCTGAGGGGGGGAGTCAATGGAAATGTCTGATGCAATTTACGGAAGCGTTTCGCACTTACTTTGGTCTGCCTTTGGAAATTTGACTGCACCGCTCGAAGATTTTTTCGTCACGCCACTGCTCGAGCACATGTTGCTCTTCGTCTGGGAAGTTGATGGTTTCCGGTACACGGCAGACGCCGGTGCGTTTTATAAGGTTCGCATCACTCATAGCAATCACAGAGTAGTTTTGTTTATTCAGAAAATACTAATTTCTGTGGCAAAACTTTGCTTCGGTGTCAAAAGAAGGTCTGCCGACTTTGTCTTCTTCTGTCTCGTTCTCCAGGCAGAGCTGTCGTGTTTATGGATGTTTTGAAATAGATTAAAAGTTAACTTGAACATTCACAGAATTCCTTGGAATTAATTGCCGTAGTTCATAAAAAATATTATTTCGTGGACATTTAGCTAATGTACCTCGAAAAATAAGGTATTATTTTAAAGAATACGTCGGCAATGTTATCGATAGCTGCATACCTATTCGATTAGTGCCCGCCAAACTTCAAATACGATGTTTTGTTCCACAACGCAAGAAATTCTTGGCGCTGTTCGCACGAACATTTGTGCAGATTAAATTGTATCACATTCTATCAGACATTCAGGAAAAAAAGTGAACATATGCATAATATTTTATTTGATGTAAAAAAGTTCGCGCCAAGTAGAAGTTTATACTTGGATAGTGAGCTCTCGGGAGGAAAGAGTTTGCACAGTTTTAAGTTATTTGGTCACGTTCAATATTCGTATTTATTCTTAGCAATTTCTGTGTACAAATACTTTTGTAGGTAGGTAATAAAATATGTTGTATTTCGTTTAAGTACATATCGTGGTTTCTTATCGAATTCTTGTATAGTTCAATTCCGCTACAAGGATCGATCGCTTTCATGCCCATCGCCATCGTCATCTACGCATCGTAAAATCGTAAAAAAGGTTAGTTTCTGTTTTAGTATTTTGATTATTTTCATGGGTGCATTTAAGTTACGACTGCTTGTCTCTGGGTATTTCATAGTGTGGCTGAATTTTCTAGCTATTTCAAAATCTCTCAAACATCTCCCTCAACTCCTGCTTGCATCGAATCCAAAACCAAAATGCTAACTCGGATCAATTTTACAATAAACAAAAAAAGGTTGGTCACTTCGGGATCAACCCATCACTACGCGCTGTTGGAAAGCTATTTTTAGTTGTGAGAAGGAAGTATTGCCTAACGGGATTTAGTCGTCCTCTAACATTATGTGCTCTTGCGATTTTGTATAATTTAGTTTCATTAAGTTAATTGTTATATTATTATTTTATTCATATGCTGAAAATGGTTGTGTTCAGTCAGTCCGTGTAGGCATCTGTTGACTTGTAATTTGTCGTCATTGTCTTTTGGTTTTTTGCTTGAAGATCTTTGTCTTCTGATCCTCCGAAAATGGCTCAGCTGCGAAATGAATTCGCATTTGCCTATTCAAGTTTTTGGTTTTTTATTCTCATTGGGTTTCGATTTTTTTTTTTTGTTTGTTTTTTCTTAAAGCTCTCGAGTACAAAAGTCGTAAAAAAGGGAAAATTATTTTAAAAATTGCGTAAAAAATTCGACACGGCATTTACAAAATCTCGTATTCCACGGAACTTCTACTTTAGAGTTAAACGAGAATTATTATTAATTCCTCCTTATGAATATTTCGCTCGTTTTATTTCATTTATTCTCTCATATATAAAAGTCGGTTTAGGCCATTTCCGTTAGGTTTTCCCCAACGGCTCCTCCCACGCAGGCGAAATGTGTGTGGGTGTGTCTAGATTTAAGTCTCTGAAAGTTAATGTACTTGGGATTTGCAGCGCCTACACAAACTCCTCCTCCAGGTCGAGCCAGGGATGCTGCAGGCACTCAGCCGCCGAGGCGCGAATAACGGGATTGTACTCCAGCATAGGCAGCAGAAAATCAGAGAACTTCTTCGCCTCGACGGGATCCCAGTCGTACTTCTCCACCAGCACATTGAGCAGACTCCACGGCTTCAATTTGGTAATGTTCCTCAGACTTCCTGCAGTACAGTGCCATAAAAATCATAGCCCAAGCGAACTCCCTCCCACCCCACTTACCATAGCTGGTGAAGTACTTCAGCCCGTGTTTGCCCCGCAGAATCACCGACTGCGGAATGGAGCCCAGCAGCTCCACAATGTGGGCCAGGTGGTCCTCATCGCGGCTGTACGACTCCCCGGCGTGCGGATCAAAGAGGTAGTCCCCAGTGGCCAGCTCGAAGGCCAGGCAGGCCGTGCTCCAAATGTCTGCGGTGTAGTTGTACGGCGCGCCCAGAAGGACCTCGATCGAGCGGTACTGCCGGGTCTGGATGTCCTCGGTGAAGTGGTGGTACTGAAATTACCCACACTTATGAGCCGCGGCTAAAATCCATGGGCGGGGGGACTTACGTTATAGCAGGCGTTGCCCAGATCGGCGATCTTAACTCTCACGTTGCTGTTGTTGATCAGCGACTGTATCGTGTGCGTGTACGACTGACTCTGGCTCTGGGTCTGCGAAGGAATTGCATTGGCATTTACATTAGGTTTGGCTGACGCTGTCGTTGTTGCCGACAACTCGGCGTCGACCGATGTGGTTGTTACTGTTGGTGGTAGTGGTAGTGGTGGTGGTGGTGGTGGTGGTGGTGGTGAGAGAATGTCTTTGGTTAGTTCGCTGCCGCCGTTGCTGTGGTCGCACGGCCCTGGGGCTGCCGTTGTTGCTGCCGCCGAAGCTATTGCTGCTGCTGTTGCTGGTGTCGTTGTCGTTGTCGTTATTGTTGCCGATGGCGTGAGCATTAGATGCGTGAACATATACGTGCACGACGTGCTAGTAGTGGTGCTGCTTGGTGGAGTAGGTGCAGTGGCAGAGTTGGGGCGGCAGGCAGCAGGAGGAGAGGAGGATTTCGTGTTGTTGCTGGCGGTGTTGTTGCTGGTGTCGGTGTCGGTGTAGGTGTCTGTGTTGTTGCAGTGGTTCGTGCACGTGCTTTGTATATTGTTCGAGGTGGTTTTGAAGTTGGTGTGGGAGTTGTTGGTCAGCTGCATGTAAACACACAATTTTTTTGTACATTTTTTGGTTTGTCAAATTTGTTGACGGCAGGGAGGAGCACACAAAGAAAGAAAGAAAGAAAAGAACAGAACAAACATTGGGTATTTTTCTCTTTTCGTCGGTGCAAACATTTACAAAGTACACAGAAAGCTAAGGACACCCGGAGCCGTGCAGATCCGCGATCCGCACAGCCCACTTGGTTGACATTTAAACAACACTGAGAACATCAATAGGCTGTAAGTTAATTATAAATTCAATTTATTAGGGGTTCCAACAAAGCGGGGTGCTGGGGGCGTGTGGATGCGTGTGGATTTTGGAGCAACTCAATCAGCAGCAGCAGTCGAATATGGCAATAGGCTGGGAGTTTCTCCGGCTCAGCAGTTGAGGTTTGAGTGGCAAAAGAACATAAAAATCTAGCATTTGAAGTCTACAAACAAGTGGAAGAACTCAAGCGGAGGATAGCAATGGATAGAAAATGATTCATTCAAGTCTAGGAAACTGAAGCAACGAATTAAGCGAGGCAATGAATAGCGGCCGGTGAGTGAGTGAATGAATTTAACTCAAACGAGTACGAATGAGTGCAGAGAACATTGAACTTATTCATTCAACAAGAACTACAAAGAGCGGGGACCCAAAGGCAGCCAACAATCTTTACCTTCCCCTCCGCGTCGCCTACGTCATCGCTAACGGCGCTTACGTGATTCGTACTGGCACTAACGTCATTGTCGGTTGGCGTATCGCTGGCTATCGGGCTATTGTCAGCCACGGTATCGGTATCGGATTCAGTGCCATCATCGAAGTCAACGGAAGAAGACTGGATGGATCGGATGGTCAAGGGTTTTGGTGCCGCGAAACGAAAAGTTCAAGAGTTTGAGAACCGAAAAGCCAAACAAAAAATACAAAAATATATAAAAATAGAAAGTTTATAAATAAAAAAAACACGAGAATTTGTAAATAAGTTTGGTGTGTTTTTCTGCGGGGCGGATGGGTGTGTGTGGGTAAGTGTATTTTGGTAGTGTTCTTCCGCAGACCGCGAATCGATGTTTCAAACAACCCTCACACTCACACACACACAAACACAACGTAATGACTGAGTTGCTGGGCGGGCGGGCGCTGTCCTTTCGGTCCTCCTGCCTGAGGTCGTCGGGTGGACGGTGCAGTTTCTCTGCGTGTGCGTGTTGTGTCTCGTGTTCGTGGGTGCAGGACACGCCCTCTGGATGACTTACCTTGGCAGTGATTTTCTTCTCGGCCCGGTAGCGGTTATTCAGATTCGTAGAACCGCCGAGAATGGGGCTCTCCCCGACACTACCCCCGCCGCCGATCAAGCCGCCATTGCACTCGCTGTCGCCCAGCAGGCTGGAGAACTTGGAGGCCAGCGACGAGGTGGTGTTCGAATTGAGCGTGGACGAGTTCGTGTCGTCCTTGTCCAGCGAGGACATCACCACGGCGGCCAGCGGAGTCGACGAGGTCGAGTTGTTCGCCGTGCTGTTGCTCGTGTTGGTCGAGCCATTCGGCTCGATCAGTGGCCATTTGGACCGGGTCTTTGTCTGCTTTTCGATGGAGCTGACTGCGGGAAAATTGAAACAGGGTAAGCTGTGCCCCAAAGACCTCTCCATTTAACTTACTATAGGAGTCCGGGAAGTCAGCTCCCTTGACCCTCAGGCTATTGATCTCGTCATCGATCTGCTGGTTCATGGCAGCCGCATTGTCGATCACCAGGAGTATGTTCTCAGGCTTAATATCCGTGTGTATAATGCTGCACTTGCTGTGCAAGTAGTCCAGCCCCTCGAGCACCTGCTTGATGATGTTCCTCACCTGGGCAATAGCCAGGCCTTGGTAGTTGTTCTTCACAATCAGCTTGTACAGACTGCAGCCGAGGGCCTCGAACACCAGGCAGGTGTGCACTCCGTTGACACCCCGCACGGTGAAGTGGTTGAGCAGGCGGACAATGCGCTCCCGCTTCACGTCCAGGGGATCCGCGTCCCTGATCGCCTCCAGCAGGCGAATCTCGTCCGCCGCAGTCTCGATGTAGTGGGGGGCGCTCTTCACCACCTTCAAAGCCACGTACTTCTCGTCCCTGCAAAGGCAAAAATTAAGCTCCAGGACCATTGAAACCCATGCCCACTCACTTGAGATCTCGACACAGCCAGACAGTGGAGAAATGGCCCCAGCCCAGCTTGCGAACCACTCGAAACCGGTTGTCGAAGATGTCGCCAATCACCACGGGGTGGTAGCCGCCTCGGCAATACTGGGAGGCGTCCTCCTGCTCCTCGTCCGACCCATAGAGGCTGCTGCCCGACGAGTCGGGGTAGATCTCGTCTGTGGTGCTCAGCGTGCCTCGCGGCTCCGACCTGCAACGAGACGAAGGCCCGTGGTGAGGAAACAGCCAAATGCAGGCAGTGATAATTGTAGGGAAACTTGGGAAAGCGACACCCACTTGAGGGCCAGCAGATCGGGTTCCTCGCTACCCTCCTCGCTGGAGTTGTGCGAGGCCGCCAGGGCCTCTGGCAGGTTAATGGTCAAAGGGCGTTCTCGAGGCGGCAGGTAGTTCTCCGGCATGGCCACCACCCGCTCCCCAGGACCCACTGGCTCGAAGTCTGCATAGCGCTGCTTGGGGCGCTTCGATTGCTGCCGCAGCGCCATCAGAATCGGACCGGCCGAGACACAGTTGCGCTTCTTGGTGAAACGCTTGCGTCGCTTCTTCTCCTCCACCTCGAGTACGGCCTCCACGACGGCCTCCTGGGCCGCCCGCTTCTCCTGCTCGGAGACAAAGTCGTAGTCGCAGCTCAGCTCCTTGGTCACCTGCGAGCCAATGGACCCGGGCGCCGACTCCACCGACCATGCCGGCAGGCAGTGCATGAGGTAGAGGAAGAGCAGCAAACTGCAGGCCTGCAGCCCGTAAACAAAGAGCGGGTCCTCCGACAAAACGTCCACTACGTGCTCCAGGGGCAGGCACAACTGCAGCAGGTGCATCCACAGGAACTCTGTGATCTGGTCGGTGTGCCGGGCCATCGTCGTCCAGCAGTGTTGCCAGAGATCCATTAGCTGCCAGGCGAGGTTCTCGAGTTGGCTCCAGGCCGTCGGCTGGGTGGCATTGGCCTCCTTGGGGCATGCCAATGGCTCGCCCCTTTCGCCGCTGTACACCCACCAGCTGTCTATGCCCGACATTTTGATTAGACCGTTGCGTTGCGTCTATTGGATTTGCGCGCCTACATGGCCAGGTCGGCGCAGCGGTGCGGCGACGGTGACCTTGACTTTCCTATGCGCTTTTCGCGGGGTCTCGCATTTTCACACAGGCAGGCACGCACACGCGATTGGGATTAGATTTGGGCTTGGGCGGACCTTAGTTGGGAGCACAGATGGTTATATAAGCCCGAGGGAGACAATCAGAGGAGGGAAATTTCAATTATGATGAAAATTTGAAAATCCGAATCTTTCCGCTTTTCGTTCGTTCCGTCGACTGTTTCGTGCCGCTGCGTCTGTTTGAATGCTGAAAGGTCTTTTGTTTTTGGTTTCCACTCTTGTTTTTTCGTAGCGAAAACGAAAATGAGCAAACCGCACTACGTCCATGAATTTGCCCGCACATATTCGTATGTTGTTTCTTTATTCGCGCTGCTTTCCTCTTTCTCTGCCTGTGTGACAAGTTTAGGCACCGCGCACTCAGCTGTGGGAGCCTCTCGCCCCACCCGGCCCCGAGAGTAGTGTGATCTATATACTCGTACATACTGAGTGTGTATGCGTAGGGTATATTTAGTAGAGGAATCTTCGCTTCGGCGTCATTATTCAATGTTCTTTATCAAGTCATCGGGCGCGAGCGCCGCTGTTGCTGCGGGCAAAGTGCCGGTCATGGAATACCGAATACCCTGCTGGCTGCGCGCACAACCGTGAGCTGGTGTGTGCGTGTGTTCGGGGCTACACGTCGTAAATTTCTTCGGCAGAATGCCAAGAGCTCTCCCGCCTCAGAAATGAATGCACGCGAATCACAGGGGCATCCACAAATCCGAAGACAAATAAAAGTATTTCCTAAAGCAAAGTGGCTTGATGGGTCGCCAAATCTTACCAATGTCATATTCAGAGAGACTAAACTACACTGTGCTAACTAAATCTATCTGCAATTAGTTAGTTTTTCTTCATGTTCTTCCATTCAATTTTTGTATTGAACCAACCGGCGATCCCGCCCTTCGTATATAGAGAAGTTTTCTTTCAAGTTGGCAGCGCCTTTTGTCTGAGATAAAAGTACAAAACCATCTTTTGTCATTTGGCATTTGTCAACCTCCTCCCCCACCCGGGGGTACCAAGGGCACTTTAGTTTTTCCAGAGTTTTTCTGGATGAGTACAGTTCACATATAAAGGATTAGGGCGGGAATGAGGCGTGGCATCGAAAGACGTCGAGCGACTGCCGTTCAAGTGAAGTGAAAAGACCGAAGGAGAGCCACAGCGAGCATTTGAAATATCAGTCGCACTCCCCTTCCATCGACAGTCGTGGCGGGAAGATCTTCCAAAATAGAAGGCTATCTCGAGATTTGAAATTTATTAAGTTGGTCTTCTTCGTCTTATCGTTGCGTCGGTTTCAGGCTAAAGATTTAATTACAACGTCTTTAAAGACTGGAGATCTCTTTTTAAGCTAAAGAGTCTTGTATTTCGTCTTCAAAGTTTGTACTTGTATTCCTTAAATCTCTCTAAAGTTTCCAGTATAATATCTTCAAAGACTGTGGCTCTAGTCTTTAAATCGGTCGAACGTCCCCTTGTCTGTGTTACAAACTACCTCGCCCAACTGTTGTACCCTGGTACGTTCAGTTACAGGGTATAAACAGCCAAACATTTAAAAATTTAGCTGTTCCAAGATTTTTGTTTTGGGATCAAGGAATTTCCTACTCATAATGTTTGAAGATGCAGAAAAAAGGGACACAAATTCAATAACACCGACTTTTTGGAGTCTGGAGCTCAACGGAGAAAATATTTCTGGAATTTTATCGGGCAGTGAAAGTTCAACCAAATATGAATCGGAGTATATACACCAGGCGATCGTTAATGCGTGAGGCGTCCAAAAAAGGATAACCTTAAAATTCGTACTAAGGCAGCCGCCATTGGCCCAATAAGCGCTCAAGTTACACGATACCCGAATATTTTGCTTTAGAGTCCAAAATCTGGGCAGTGCTACAAAAACTCCCGTTCTAACGAAAGGCAAATCTGCTGAAACTTCCAATGGATTTTCCTCCAATTATTTTAGAGACCCAGAGACAGACCAGTGCGATGAAAATTCATTGGACATATGCTACCAAAACTTTGCACACTAAGCAATTCTTAGGCTTAATCCGGTCTGGTGAGCGACTTGTATTTCTATATCCTGAATTGTGCACAGCAATTGTTTCAGTTCTACGAAATAGAACAGAGGCAGCTGATTTCACTGACAGCAAATACCGAAGGTATTTAATATCCAAGACAGAGAGAAAGAAGGGAAGTAAAAAATTCGAATAACTTCAAGTCCCAAAGAGACTTCTTTAATGTTCTTATTCGATCGTAAGGCTATAGAAGAGTATCCAATTTTGGATTATAAATACTACAAGTATTATTATTTTTCATGGCTTGGTGATATCAGTGGGGGGCATAGTTGTTTATGAGTTAATGAAACACCTGCCACTGGCTGATAGTTCCAGTCTAATAAATATCATATACTGAGTTTGTTTATTTTGGTTATTAGTATTTATTAAAATAAAAATTGAATTAAAAGTTTCGAAGACCGCTCACCGGGTTGCGGACGTCCTCAAAGCCATGAATCAAAAGACGAACTGCTGAGAAGCCTGCTCGTGGGAGGGCTTTATAGTTTCGGGTTTGTGCAGGTGACTAAGCAGCCTGCGATTTCTTATTCACTTCCTGGCCTCGTCGGATTGCTGGGGAGCGTCTGGCTGGCCAGACTTTTCGCCATAAGCGAAGCTCGTTTTGAGGTCCAACAAAAGAGAGAATAAGATTTGCTCTGAGTCACCCTAATCCTCGGGCATGAGTCGGCACAAACTTTCGCCTCTTTGTTTGCGTCTGAGGGCGCTCGAAAGCGCCCGAGCCCCCCGTCTTGGTCAATTTTATTATTTAAAGACGATGGGCGACTGCGCATATAAAAACAATAAATCGCTCTTAAATAAATGCAGAATGTAAAATATAAGAAGGCAGCCAACACGCACAGATTTCAATTCGCCAGAATGCGGCGTGTGGGAGGTCGGGAAAAACGTCATCGTTTGTGGGTAGGAAATAGAAATGCCATTCGCAGGACGGCGATTTCGCCGCTGGCCCGCAGGGGGCCCCGCGTTATTTGGCGTCACGTGGCTGCTTTGCGGTTACAGCAAAAAAAACGTAAACAAACCCAACAAAAGAGCGTGGGCCTGACGGTGGGACGGCCTTTACCGAGCAATGCGAATTTCTCTCATTTTAACCGCTAAAGAAAGGTTTTTAATTAATTTAGTTTTTATAAACCAACACCAAAGCACGAAATCAATTTTAGGAATTCAAGACTTCTACCCAAAACTGCGATCAGAAAGAGGTCACCAGAAGCAGGAAAACAGCAGTAAGGAACTTGGGTACAATTTTAAAGGAGATCATAGAATTAAATTCAACACAAAACAGAAGTGACGGGCCAGGCATGTCTTGAATTTTATGCGCTCGCCCACCGCCTCCGTTCCACTGTGCGGCTGCGGGGGTTCGGCTCTAAAAACACTTGGCAGTGTGGGCGGCCGTTCGCTATTGAAACTCAAAGGGCCATCAAAGTCTTCCAAGAATTTAATTGACGCCCATCCCGCCCACCCCGCACAGGACAGCGGCAGGCTTGCCAGCCGGCACACGCGTCGTATGTGTAATGGAATTAAAGAAGTAAATCCATTAGACGGCAATGGCCACGTTCAATATTTCGGGTGCGTCGGCCAGGGAAGGGGCTGGTTTTTTATACTCACAGGCTCACATATGGTCCGCGGAGGGCCGGCATGTCCCGGCGCCGATTGAGCGGCGGCGATAGCGATAACGAGAGGAAGTCCTGCTGCGCTTTGTCCTCGTCAACGATGCTGGTCGGCGTGCTGTAAATGCGAGTGGTTGGCAAGTAGCCAATCTGCTGGAGGAAATCGTCGCGAAACGACAGCTTCGATGCGCCCTGCGTGGGGTGGGCAGAGCCGATGGCCCCGCTCCCGCCAGAGCCATGGTGATGCAAGTGGAGGTGGTGGGAGGCCGGCGGCGGAGGCGTGGCCAGCGATGGATGGAAATGCGGGTAGGGTATGGACGAGGGTCCGCTGGCTGCACCACCAACGACGCCACTGCCGCTGCCGGCGCCAAAGTGCCCGCCAGCAAGGCCCAGAAACGGCGGCCCAATGATCTTATCGTCGAAGCTCCGCCGGAACGTGAACCCCTTCAGGGAGTTGCTGTAGTTGCGATGGGAGAGCGGCGAGCTGCCCAGATCAATGGAGGCCGCCGGTCCCAAAGTGCTGAGGTAGTTGCTCGCAGGCAGACCCCCGCCGCCGCCTCCACCTGCATTGGCCGGACTGAGGGTGGGCGTTTTGCCACTGGCAGTGGCCGTGGCACTGCCCAGCATGCTGAGGGCCGGCGAGGTGCGCAGCTGGCCGCTGCCCGATGTCGTGGTGGTGCTGCCGGCCGCCGAGGACGACAGCGGCGGCGAGATGGCGCTCAGGGTGGAGATGCCGCTGTCGCTGCTGCATATGCCGGCCGGCAGGGGGGTGTGGGTGGGCGAGATCAAGTGATGGGGCGCATGGGTGTGGGCTTTGTAGCCGACGCCACCGACGAGGCCGGACAACGTGGCTGCAGGCAAAACGGGCGCCAGGATTGCGGCTGCTTCTCCTCCGCGCCCACCCCCGCTGTTGCTGGCCCGGCTTTGGCAGCCGCTGGTGGTCGTCTTTGGGGCAGTCTTCGTATGCGTGCCTCCGTTGGTTAGGCGGTGTGCGTGAGTGCTGCCTTTGTGGTCCTTGTTTTGGTCGTTGTGGTCGCGTCGCTCCCTCGGCTACGGCTTCCTGGTGACGGCAACTACATGGCTCCGCTCAGCGTCGGCAGTCTCCGCATTGTCGTTGTCCTCAAATCCTGCGCTCTGCCTTTGTTGCTCTTTGTGTGCTGTGGCGTTTTTGTTTGTATTACGCTGCGATTTGGGTCTCCTTTGGCAGCCTGAACGTCATTTTCGAGAGCTCGATTTGGTTTCGGTTTGAATTTTGTGTAGCACAGTTTTCTGCGTGCCGAGAATTTCGGGGGCTTCGAACTGAAATGAAACGCAGCCTTTTATGCACTTCGGGCAGCAGTTGGCCCGACTTTTCTTTTAACCCAAATTGCGCATAAAAAATCGACACTCACACACACGCACTCAAACAGGCACACGCACACGAACACAAATTTTCTACTGGCGTTTTTTGGTATTTTTCCTCTTAAGATTTTCTTGGCAGGGCCTCTGGGAGTTCCAATTAAACTATTAGCGGAACTGTCTTGTGTAACCCGCACTCCTTTGTGTGTGGCCAGCTGCAGTGTCAAATTGAATTTGGATTTTCTAATTTTCCTTTTGAAAACTCCAGCAAATTCGACAACGCGAATGCGAACGCGGACACGAACCTCCGACGGCCTCTGGGTCTCTGAGTGTACAAACACTTCACCGACACCGACACCGACAGTATCGAAGTATCCATTCCTCTCTGGCTGTGTTGCTGAGAGACGCATGCGTTTACCGTTACTGCGCCAGCCTTATCAAAGGCCTGCCGAGAGCGGGACGAGAGAGTGGAGAGCCGACGGTAAAGTTAGCGGTGCGCGTCAGCTGGGCTGGCGCGGGTTCTCCAAAACAAATTTGCCACCAGCATTTTTCTTTGTTTACAAAAAAAAAAAATTGGATTAATTCCCAAACAAGGACCAACCGACTTCTGGGAAATAAAACTTTATTTTTCTGCTTTAAAATTTATAGATGAGGTCCGAAGATCGGGTTAGAAATAGAAAGAATCGGGGAAGTTGGTTTATAGATCTGTTTTCCTCTTTATTGATTTAATATAATTTAGTGGTTTCTTCGTATAGTTTAATAATTAATTTATTTGACTTTCGTTACGAACAATAAATACACACGCAAGAATTTATATTTTTATAATTATCATTAGATTAATGGTAACTCGAAACTTGAATTGCTGTCTGACTTTTCGTATAATTATTATAATGATATTGGTTTCAAATGATATCTTAGGACTTGGAATTGAATTGCGCTCATTTACAACACTCAAAATGAAATCAGATCCATAACAAAGAGAAAACGAATAAGAAAAAGAAGGATTAAATTTCTATGTGCAATACTTTGGGGTCGCATCGGGTGTACGAGTCGGATTCTCTTTTAGTTCCGGGATCTTAAAGTGCTTTAATTTCTCTTATTGTTAAATGTTATTTACATTAATGTGTTCCTTCGATAACCAATAAGTGGATTGACTTTTCGACATCTCGTCTAAGAATTTGGATAGTTTATAACTAAATTTAAAACGTAAGTTTAAATTATTTAGATACCTAAATGATGCATTTTGATTGGAATTCGGAAAGTCGCGGACTCGCGCAGCGGAAATCGGGAGCTAACAAAAACAACGGGAAACTCCCATGGATGCCCCGTGGAGCATCCAAGCAACTCGTCTTCTTCTAAATAAGTTTGATCAACAATTTTATAATAGCTTTATAGAGAGTGCCAAGCTATGACCTAGAATATGTATATATAGTTGGATTTATTGTTTTCCGTGTATCGACGATATAAATATGCTTGTCTGCTTATAATATGTTACATATTGAAATCGATTTAGATCATTGTTGTCTAGGTTTATGCAAAAACATTAAAGATTAGAAACTAGTTTAATGTTCCGTTTTGTTCTCTAATTCATAGGTATAGTTATATATATTTATATATATGCAATTGAGTTCTAGTACAAATCGATTCGTATTATACATTTCTCAACGGGATCGGGATCGGGATCAATTGAGCTCGCATTTCCCTTGCACTATTTTCGGATCTTACGAACGCTTTTAATGACTGGACTTGGCAAAGGCAAAGGCAGAGTTATAGTTCAACCGGAACTAGATGCGAGTTTGCTGCTAACGAATACAGTTTAAATTAGAAACATATATTTATATGAATGAATTTATATATGCTGCACATTTCTAACATTGACAAAAAGTAGACTGGAAAAACGTACGCCTGGGTTAAGTGCTTGAATCTTTGAAATTTAACAGGGGCTTGAGTCGCAGGTGGGGGAGGCCTAATATTTCTGATTAACCATATCTAGATGAGAGACAGAGGGAGAGAGAAGAGAAGTTAGAGTGTGAGTGCAAAAAATAAAAAGAGTAAAACTTAAGATTAAATAAATTATAATATATTCAGGCCTGCCGGTTTTTACCATTTCCCCTGCGCGCTTGGCCAGGCCCAGACCCAGACCCGGGGATTCTTGCTAGGAGCTCTTTTCATGGGCGCACCACAAATCTGGGTGAGTGAAGGAAACCAAAAAACAAAGCTTAATTCAAGTTAAAAGCAAAACCAAAAGAATCGTGTGTTCTGTCCAGACCGACAGCTCTATGCTTAGGCAGTGATTTCTCGGGCCGTTGGGGGGATCGTGGAGAAATTGATTAGATTAACTAACTAACCGAGGTCCCTCCTGGACGTGTTCCTGATGCGCTGCACGCGGCGAATGAAGAGAACTCGTAGGTACGCGGAGTACTCGCAACGGTACAATTCCCGTAGGTGGTATCGAATGTGTTATCGAGTGTGCGACTCGCCCACAATTCGCCGAACGGTGAACATGAGTGTCGAAAAATATACGTTTAGGTCCTTTAAACTGTGCTACACTGCAGGCTGTTGTATATATTCATACGGTTAGGTTGGTAATCGTTTGCTTTCTTAACTCTAGGGAGGTGAATTATTTGTCGATTGCTCGCTCGGCAGACAATTAAGAACTTTTGGGTGTGATTAACTCGGGCAACTTCGATGGTCATAAACGCTCTGCTAGAACTCCTGGCTGGTGTTTCCGTTACAAATCAAAATCTACCGCCCCCGAAAAGATCCCTCAACAAACCGCGGGATCTGCGATCGCTTTTGATTCGTTTCGTGAGGACAAACGCTGCCCGCTGCCTCTAGCCTTTTATATACCTGGCGTATATGTGGTTTGTTCTGTGGTATTCAGCGATGTGTTCTCTGTGGCCGCCACCGGGGCCCCGGTGAACGGGTTGACTCCCACGCCGGCGCCGCTGGGCGGCGGCATGGCGAACACCGGCTGGCCTCCCTCGCGGCCGGCGGGCTGTGTGGTCACCGGGACACCGCCTGCTCCTCCCGCCAAATTCACGTCGTCCAGATCCACGTCCTCCTGGGGAAATCGAAGAGATCATTAATTTCTTAATCGCGACTGGCGTCGGCGAGTGTGGAGCGATTTAGTCGAAGGGCAGTTGGGTTGAGCCACCGATTCCGGCAGCGCTAAGCTACAAAGCAAAGAGTACAGTTGCGTTTGTTTAACTACATTGGCTACAGCAAAGCTAGAAAGCAATAGGATAGAAGACCATTTACCGTTGCACTCGGACGCTCTTGCACTTTCTATTCTATTTCTATTTTGGTTCATACGGCTAATTTGGAGGATGCACTAGTCAATTTTTTTAAAGATCGTCTAGATTTCGTACACGATTGCGAATGCGATTAGCGATTGGATGGGCTTGCCTCCGCTCCGAGCTCATGCAGTACTCGTGCCAGCATCGTTTTCTATACTTACAAGACGCTGTGGGTGTCCCAGATTCGGTGGCTGATCGCTGGCCTCCCTCGAGCCATCGTTGCGCTGCACACCCAAGTGTACGGGGATGTGTGTGGGGATGTGGGGTAAGAGTGGTGGTAGTAGGTGGTGGTGGTGGTGGTGGTGGTGGTTGGGATGATGAATCGATCGAGAGTTTGAGGAATAAAAACAAAATGAAAATCAAAAAATTGGAATTTGTTTAGATTCAAAAATCAAAATAGAAAAAACTCCAGCGAGAGTTTTTTTCATTGTTCGATTTAAAGTCGATTTAAAAAACAAGAAAAGCACTTTCTAAATTCTTTTTTTCTCTATCAAGTTTGCTCAAACAAAACGAAAAGAAAGGAAAATCTTTGACTCATCCTCGCATGGTTAGTGGGAAAATAGAAAGGTGAAAGCATTTGATGATTTTCGGCGAAGTTTACCAAATCAAAAACTCAACCAAAAAGGCGATTCATCGATTCAAAAACTACAAAGAAAGTAACTCAAATGATCGAAGTTTTTGTGGGTGCTTGGTTAGTCGTGATGGCGCTGGTTACCTGGCGGCCGTCCGTTCTCCTCGAATCAGACCATAAAATTAAACGCTGTACTTACCGGGAACACACATACGGCGACGGCGATGGCGACTTAACAGACAAGCAATTCCCGCGGGAATTAAATCAAGCCACAACATAAACAAAACAAAAAGCAACTAAACTAATTTAAGTTTTATTGTTAGTAAGCTTGGCTAGGCGGGTTAAATGCGATTGCACGGGAAATTTCCTCACGCCTTGCAAAATCATCAAAACCAGGAGGAGCGACAAGAGACAGAGAGCAAAATGCCGGGGAGAGGAACGGGCAAAGCAATCAATTTAAAATCAAAGCACACACAACTCAGTGGTCTCGTAAAAAGAAATTGGAAAATTGGTTTTCTTGTTTTTCAGCTTCGTCGTCGCCGACTAAATCGATGGGTCTGTGTGTGGGTGTGGGTGTCGGTGTCGGTGGCTTAGCATATCAAGGATCTTCACTCACATTCAAATGCGCGTACTGATCGTGCGACTCGTTGACCGGAGGCTTGAACTTGCCGCAACAGAAGTTGCAACAGCAGCAGCAACAACAGCAGCAGCAGCAGCCCGTCAATATTGTACAACAGATCACCAGAGCCTGCAAACAAAACACATTAGCCGTCTGGTCTGTCTTCCCCTCAAAGTGAACCGCCTACCTTGACGGCCGGCGAGGTCACCACGAAGTAAGCGTTGACGTTTTCCTCGCCAAACTGCTCGGCTATGTAGAGCCCCAGCGAGCCGTAGTTATCGTAGATGTTCCGCTTGGTCTGGTCATTCAGAATCGAGTGGGCGCGATTGACTTCCTTGAACTGCAAGCAGGAGGACATGGAGTTGGAG
>JBAMCP010001286.1:0-24824 GCA_037075105.1 Lissocephala sabroskyi | reverse complement strand
TTGGGGGGTCTACGACGTCTCCTTCTCTATGTTACATACTTTCGCACAAACACATTATACCCTTGTACCTTTGGTACTTTAAAAAGGGATTCAAAAACATATAACCATTCTATACTTTTCATTGTAGTGGATATTTGCTATGTTTGAAGTACAATTATATTTATATTTAAAAGAAAGATAAAAAGTTTAACGGCATGTAATGTAATTAATTACATGCGCAATTATCTGATTATATTTGTATATTATATTTTGAAGTTTTTATTTAAGGCTTCCACAATAATGCATATCCAGCACTCAACACAATTAGCAACACAAGAGGGATATCATCCCATTTTAATGGATGAATTTAACGAGGAACCGAATTCAGTTTGTAAATTGTAAGTACCCACTTCTCTTATTACATAGGAGTTTATAAGTACCTTTTACATAAGAAAATTTTAAATTGTAAAATTAAAAATTTTAGACACTAACCCAATTTTTTTTAACAATTGTAAACTAACAGAAAGCTTTAAGACAGTTTATAAATATCTTTTTATTTTTTTTTCACAAGGTCACTATCTCCAATCACAACAAAACATGAAAACCATGATGATGGCTATGAGACAAGTGCTGGCGATGTTCTAACACCCAATTCTCATAGTTCCTCTGCTCATTCAGTAACTCCACAGATTCAAGTTCACAATATGCTTACTTCGCAAGTAAAGCAAGATGAGTCGATACCGCATCAGGCATCATCTTCACTTTTACCTAGCATCGAACAGACAGGATTAAGTTCTGTTTCTTCTTCAATTAAACAAATTAGTGAGAATACGACATTAAATGTTATTTCAGATTCCTATAATTTTTTGAGTGAAAGTAATCGTTCATTACCTCCTAGTAATCAACAAAGTAATTCAATTATCACAGATAATTTAATATTTCGAGATACTAAAAGCAATGCGTTTTGTAATGAATCGGAACACAAACTGAATACATTCTCCAGCTCGGTCGATTCTATGACACAATCAACTATGGCTTCAAATAAAATAATTAAAGAAACTAGTCCTTATCATGTGGCAAATGATATCAATTTAAACCCGGAACCTAAAAGGAGGGGCCGAAAAAAAAAAATCGTGGCTGATAATATTTCCAGGTGAGATGATTAAAGTATGTTAAAGGTATAATTTTATTATTAAATGTGTTGTTTATTTTTAATATCAGCTTAGAAGTCAACGAGGTGAATGGATTTGATAGGCCTAAAGAGCGAAAAAAACACGACCGTTTTAATGGCATGACTGAAGCAGAAGTTATTCAACGAACTATTCCTGACCATTTGTGCGACAATCTAGATATCGTTATAGTGAGTGTAAATTTCGGTTACTGATTTCAATAATTTTTAAAAGTGCAAAATTATACATTGTGAGCAATTGTAAAAATCACAAAAATCTAAGCTAATTTAATATTTAAATTTGGTTCATTGAATTATTTTCATCTGTATTTAAAGGTTGGCATAAATCCTGGACTTTTTGCTGCTTATAAGGGTCATCATTATGCCGGTCCTGGAAATCATTTTTGGAAGTGCTTGTACCTATCCGGCTTAACACAAGAACAAATGAGCGCTGATGAAGATTATAAACTAGTCAAATTTGGTATAGGATTTACAAATATGGTGTCACGAGCAACTAAAGGATCTGCAGACCTAACGCGAAAGGAAATTAAAGATGGAAGTCATATTTTGCTGGAGAAACTTAAAAAATTTCGACCTAAAATAGCAGTATTTAATGGAAAATTAATTTTTGAGGTTTTTTCAGGGAAAAAGGAATTTCATTTTGGTCGACAACCCGACCGCATTAATGGAACAGACACTGTATGCATAATTATCAATGTGAATTTATCATATTTATTAATTTTAATATTTGCAGCATATTTGGGTGATGCCATCTTCATCGGCTCGATGTGCTCAACTTCCCCGTGCTGCTGACAAGGTCCCGTTTTACATTGCTCTAAAAAAGTTTCGAGATTATTTAAATGGCAAAATACCACATATAGAAGAAGCAGAATTTATATTTACTGACCAGCGAATTCGACAATTTTGTTCTTCCGAAGTTTTGAAAGATTCTACAAATTCTGATCAGCCAAATCTTTCATTTTTAGAGCATGGTAATGACGGAAAAAGCGATGCAACTAATAACAATTTAAGTATGAACTTGAATGGTACTTGTTCAAGTCAAGTAACTAAACATTTTTTAATTAACAACGACGCAAATGTGTCCGCCAGCAAATCAGAAAAAATTACACACCAGTCAAATCAAACTTCAATCAACACCTCAAATGAAGAAACATGCAAGTTTAGCCTAGGAATCCATTCTCAGATTCAAACACAAGAAAAAAAAAAAAGAGGTCGCCCAAAAAAAATCAAAGGAATTGAAATTATTGGTTCTGAAACTGGTATTAAAGTAGGCCTTACTCAACGAAAATCGGGTAATTTAGGTGATATATTTAATCTTTCACTTGCTGCTGATACCGAAGGAGAGCCACCTAAAAAAAAGCGTGGTAGACCAAAGAAACTTAAACCACCACTCGAAGTTTTTTCCTCATCTACTAAGCGTAATCAAACGCCTTTATTACAGTCTCAGACAGTCGTCGGTTCCTTAACACAAACAAATATTCTGCCTGTTCATGCAGAACATGAATTATCTCCACAAGCACATCAAGTTCCGCCAAGTTTCTATAATACTCCGCCTCCATCACATTCACATCATCATATATTGTACCCGGCATCAGCGTCACCAATGGCTTCTCCCGCACTTAATTGTACTTACTCCCAAGGAACACCACCTGTGGTACTACAAAGCACTCCTCCAATAACTGAACAGAATTTGCTTTCTGAAGTAAATAATGACAGCACGAATAAAATTCAAAGCATAAGTAGCCCCAAGGAGCATTTGAAATCTCAAAATAATGTCCATCTTGGAGAAACACCACCACCAAATTCGCCCAACACTTCTGGAACTGTTTTTGACCAATCAATAACGCTAACATGTACAGATCAAAGTCAACAAACTAATTTTGATCAAACTAAATTACCAGTGGTATTGCATCAGCAACTAGATAAAACACAGTTTTCCAGCCCAGTCCTGGACATCGAAACAACTCGAATACATAACCATTTTCAACAGTGGCAGCAGCTAGGATCTCAAAAGGCTACACAGGATATTCCGTGTTCGCAAATGACAATTTACCCCGAATCTAATCCAGAAATGTCCTATCAAAATGATCAGTCTTGGCCAAATATTTCACATAGCAATGAACACCGATTTAATGATCATTTAACAACTTCTTATATGCTGCCATCATCGAATACTCATTTAATAAGCCCACCAAACCAACACTCCCATTCTGCATCCTTTGAAGATATACGTTCTGCAGATGTTGCCCGAAAAAGCTTATCAGGCCTTGAATCACTAGTTGATCAAATTCCTTCAATGAAAGCCCCAGATTTAAATTCAATTCCATTAGTTCAAGAGTCAGCTATAGAAATTGAAAACAGAGGACTACATCAACAACAAAAACCATGCAACACTGAAACATCGAATAATTCATTTATACCAACATCAGCAGCAATTTTATCGAATAATTTCTCTGTCAGCAATTTGGCAACACCATCCACAACTGTTCCTATTATAAGCGGCAGTAATAACGCTGAGTATTTAACCCATAGTGCTGCTACGTATCATACGAACCTAATAAATGCCGCCCTTGTAGCGGCCGCTAGTGGTTCACAGTCAACCTCGGCACACCACGTACCTCAGATGTATTTGGATCCGCACATGCCTCAAGTAAATTCAATGTATAGTGGAAGCCCTCCGACCCATCACCTACCATCGGTTAATTCAATGTATTCTGGGGCTGGGGCTTCACACCATATTCCTGTCAACTCATTATATGGTGGATCTTCGCATCACCATGCAGCGTACGAGCCAGGAGATATGATTCACTATTCCAGTGCCTATCATCACCATCATTATCATCATACGCATTCCCACCACGACCACCCTCATACACAGGCAGCACACCCACATCATTTTGCAGTATTTGATCGTCTTAAAGCACCGGACACGAGTGGATACAGCGGATTTTGATGCCCAAAGCAAACATACCTGCAGCACATCAAATATTCTAATCTATTCTAAGTATGAGTTAAACCCTTAAGTATATTTTCATAATTACAAAAATTTGTAGCCACATATAAAAATCAGTGTTAACAGCTTTTCTGAAATTTAATTCTTTTTAAGTTTTTTACAAACTTGTGACTTTTATATTTTTTTATTTGTCTTGGTCTTGTATTTTCTTTGTTTATACTGTAATCCTATTAAGGAAAAAAAGGTGACATGCTATGTTTGGCCTGGCAAAGTGATCTCTAAATATATCCTTCTGTGCGTCTGTCAGGTTCTGTAGATTAAAAATTTAGCTAAAGTATTAAGTAGACAGGTACGAGGGTACAAGGCTTTCTTTCCTACAATTGAATTTTTGCCCCAAAACGACTGAATGGTAAAACTGACAAAGAGTTCTATATATTTATAAAACGCTTCAACTTGCCTCTAAAAAGGGTTTAAAATGGTTTAAAATTGGAAATATGTACGTCTAACTGGCTATTTCTCTTTTAAACTGCCCAATTTTTGTTTCAGACCTTAGCCATGACATTAATTGATCGGTAAGCCGACAATTATGTTTAAGTTTTACTTCCGCCTTGTAAACAGTGATGAATATTTTTTGACTAGTTCTAAATCATTTAAGTTAAGTTCTCAGTACTTATAAAATACTTATAAGAATTTTTAATTTTATATTTATATTTACCTATGTAAACTGAATTTATAAAAATTGTGTTTCATTTCTTGAAATAGCCCCACTTAATTTGGCAACACATACTCGTATGTATGTATAATATTACTTATTACTGCCAAAGAAGTAAAAATTAGTACTATAAAATGTGTGTTTATAACTAATGTTTGGTTTTTTGTTTTCTTTTTTGATTGAAGCAAAGCAAATACACCCGCTTTTGAGAACTGAAAATTTGTATCGGGACCTTTAAAGTTACCAAAGATTTTTTGAGCCCTTCACATAATTTTTTTTTTTATAAATGAAATATATATTATATAATCACTCTTATACTAAATATTTATGTATATAAACATACAAATTTTTAATGAATAATTAAAATATAATGAGAAATAATAGTTTAACAGTATGGTATATTTTATAAATTATTTTTTCTTTTTTAATGTCTAATACATGATAAACACATGTATTAGAGCACATACATATATTAGAGCATGGTAATAAGTAATTGGGAGCGGTCTTCTAATGATAAAATAAAATTTATTTATATTGAAAGACAAAATAATCGAACGAATTTTTACCCTTAAACTTTAAAAATACAACACATTTAGTCAGTTAAATCAATAATCAATTGAGAAATGGTGCCACATAGTAACGAAACCTAATATGTCAATATGTGTTTGTGCCACTACATAATTCCTAAGAATAATGTAATTTGAAGGCGATCTATTTGTTTTGTAGTGATTTGTATGATTTTTAATCAGCGAACTGATCAACATAATAAATTGTATTCCCAATTAAAATTTGATTGTTTTATGTCTTTTGTTATATTTTATATATAAAAGGTACTTTGGTCCCCTTAAAAAATGAGTAAAAATCTTATCATAAGGTAAGTATACTATATCCTAACATATATAATTAATAAAATGTCTAAAAGCTTACAAAAGGTATTTAATTTGAAATCTACTAATAAGGACTTACTTATATACTATGCGGTGCCTAAATTATAAAATAATGATGTTCCTGTTGTAATGAATTGGAAGATTAAAAGAAACCAAACTGGGAGAGGCCGAAGAAAACAAATTTGATAATAATTACCTCTTTTCATAATATTGTTTATTTAATATTATAATATGCACATCTCATGCTATTCTTAAAGTAAGTAGAGTATAGGAACTTTATTATTATATATATATATATATATATATATATATATATATTGAGTATATATATATTAAGTGGGCGACACTACTAATTACTTTTGCAGCTATTGCCACGGATTTAATGAAATGGAGATCGAGTTATCCAAGGAAGTTGTACAGAATGCGTCTATATAATTCTTCATTATTAATTATGACTGTGCACAGACCTGTCAATTTCTTTTAAATGTACATTTATTAATTCTGTACAATTTGGAATATTCATTAAATCAAATCTAGTTCACGGGCAGTTATATTTTATTTCTTTGAGGGCAATTTCAATTATTATTGTGATATGTGTCCCACTTATTAAGTTTCATAAAAAGAAATTGGTTATGTTGCTCATAACACATATTTATTACGTTAATATTTATGATTGATTGATTCATGATTTACTTTACGTATAGATTAATTAAATATATATGGGGTGTCTGGAATGCCGTCAAATAAATATTCTTATTATGTTTTATTTTGAAATATTGCAATAATTTAAAGTATTTTTTCGATGTCATTAAGTTTTTTTTTCGTAATAATATCAATATATGTATATCGACTCTTATTACAACATTTTTAATCTATAGGAACTTCATTGAGTTTTTTACCAGTATGCAATATTATGCATTATTTATTTAAAAAAAAAAAAACAAACATATGGATACACAAGTTTGGTACATTGCACTTTTGTTTAATGTTTAAATAGACGCCAAATATATCGTGGTGTTGTTATTAATGCAACAGTTAGATTTTTGTATTACAAAACGCTTATTTAAGCGAATTTCTCCGAATGTACTAGCTTTAAAGCCTAAATATTAAAATATTGTGCTCAAATGCCATAGATTTTATTATTGAAATAATTTATTGAAACAATAACTTAATGTTTTTTTGATTGTAATGAAATATACTTTTAAGCTAAAAAAATAATATTTTGGTTCCAATTCATAATTGCAACTAAATCTTGGCTTAAAGTTACAATAAAAAACCAAAGTCGTGAATAAAATTCATTCAGCACACCGAAAGCATTAGAATCGTGCTAATATACTCAGACTTAACAACTGTATTTTGTGCTTTAAGGATAGTATTTATTAAGCACTAGGAACTTTAATTGCATCATGTCGGAAAATTTTTCCATGATTTTCGATATTAACATTTTTGACGTCACAAATAAAATGTATTTGTGATTGCTAAAATAATTAAGGTCGTAATTATAGTATTTATTTAATATTATTTTTATATAATAGTATTAAATAATTAGGAACACTTTCTTTCTATTTTATTACCTACTTATTTTTTGTTGCACGATTTATTAATATAAAAATTATGTCACATTAAGCTAGTAGTTTTTTGTAAAATAGGAACTTTACGTTTTTTTATATAATACTTATACCAGTTTTCTTAATTAGTTATCAGCAAGAACTCCTACACATATTTAAGTTACAAGTCTCAATCTAAAACGAATATTTGTTTTTTACCTTGTTAGTCTTGTTTTTTTTATTTATTTTTTATTTAACGTACCAGAACACGACATTTAGTATAGGTAGACAGCGAGTAGATCCATTTATTATATGCATTCACTTTCCGCCTATAACTATAAAATATATATATATATATATATATATATGGCTTATTATTTTTTAAATCAATAAAGTATATGCAATAAAATCATACATACGTGAAAATACCGCGAATAAAAACAAAAGAAAACATTCAAAAATTTTAAAATTACTATTCTTGATTGTTTTTTGTTAGCGCGCTAAAACATCTCAAACGGACGATTTTATTATATAAAAAAATAAAATAAAACAATATTGAATATTTTTATTTTATTAGTGTGTATTTTATTTAAATTCTGCACTAAACTTATGTTTTGTAGAATTTTCCTTTTTTTCAATTTTAAATACAAGTCATTGAAAGTCAATCTCATCCAAAACGGAATAAGCTTAAATTTGTTATGTACTAAGTACCCCCTGAGCTTGGAAAGACATAACCTAGCACACTCTTAGTGTTGAATCAAACTTCAAGTATCTATTTATTTCATGTACAACAATTACAGTGGTACATGTACATTTAAATTGTTTATTCTAAGGGAATGTCTCAAGAATGTCACATTAAACGAGCTTTCAACTAAAGCAGTATATGTTTGTATATGTATTGCGAGGTATAAATTTAATTAATACCAAAAGTATGTAGGTTATATATGTAATTTATATAACAAATGGAATTGTTTTTAACAAAAGAATAAAATGAATATCTTGGACATAAAATTTCACATAGTATTTTTTTATATAGCCTTGTTTAAGTTTTAAAAGGAATATTAAAAATTATATTTAACAAATCAATGGAAAATTTAAATTAATTACGTTCTTACCACTTATTCGATTGCGAGAAAAAACTTGATGAAGATTACTTTTGCTTCCACCATTTAGGTTTGATTTAATTTCGTGATGATCAGGTTCTGTTAAGTTATCATTTTCCAAACTTTTACTGGGTTGATAAGCACTATCTCTATGTTGATTAAATAATGTTGGCCTTAAGCTTTCTTCAGCTTCCTTTTTTATAATGCTAATTTTATCGGACAATTTCTGCAAATCGTCAAATTTTGTATCGGTTTGTGTAGTATTTGATTCAACATGCTGAAACACAAAAGCCTTCGAAAGATTAAAAAACTCACTTTCTCTAGAGTTACTTGTAATCGGATTAGTGTCAATAATATCACTTCCACTCTCAGTGCTGTTTGTACAGAGTTCACTGGTTTGTTCGAGGAGTTCCTTGACTTTTGAAATATGCTCTAAGGTGAACGCGTGCTTTTGAATGTTAACTTGAGGAATTTGGCAAATTGTACAGTCTTGAAGACCGTTATCAAAGTGAATAGACTTGGAATGTTTGCCAATCTGTTGTTCATGTAAGTTGCATTTTAAATATGCACCTACTTCTTTACTCAACGAACTATCAAAACTATTATTATCATCCGATATGGGAGCATACTGTCGCTGGTTACGGGACTTTTTATCTTTTGCTCTTGAGTTTTGGAACCAGACCTAAAATTATAAATAAATTTAACATATTAAGAAAATGTTTTTATAAGTTTTGTATCAATATGTGTCTACATTATAAAATAAATAGTTAATCTCGATATTGTTGAATTACCGATATTATTCCTGTTTTTTACATTTTTTTTTCTTTTTTTTTTTTTGCTAAGACAGCCATAAATTGCCGATATGTTGAGAGTGTAGGAAGTAGAAAAGAAAGCACTCCATTTTGAACTCCATTATGAGTTATTACTATTAGAATAAAAATAAAAAGTATATTTAAATATAAAACATAAAAAAAATAATAGTTATATAAGTTGCGAGCAATAACGAAATTTAGTAAATTGTTCGTATATAAATACTTACTTGAACAACACGCTTTTTTAGGTTAACTTTCTTTGAAATCTCCTCTAGCATTTTTCGACTGGGATTAGACTCTGATTGATAACACTCATAAAGAAAATTTAATTGATCCGGAAGAATTGTAGTTCGTAAACGCTTATTCTGTTTAGATTGCGCACCTAACTGAGTTACAGAATCTAAACTATCTGAAACAATCTTCTCAGAAGATAATACACAGTCTACATTTGTAGAACAAAAATCTTCACCGAATGTCAATGTTTTAGAGCTATTTTCAATCATAGTGGCATCAAGAAAGTCTTCCATATTTTGCAAATACGGAGAATCTTTATTGCTTGATTTATAATTTTTTGAATCTGCGTCGTTAATAGGCGCGGGTCCGCTTATATTAACTTCATTTAAAATTTGTTTAGTATCGTCGATGCTTTCAGAATTTTGTATTTCATCCGTAAAAATTTTCTTTTTATCGTCGGTAGGACCAATATTGGTTGCTGCAGTAGTATAACAATTTTCTCTTTCATTTTTTGTCATTGTAAAGGGAATTTTATTGCCGACATTTACATATTTATCCGTCGTCGATGTCGGCAATTTCGACGACGGCTTGGTGGTCATGTCATCACGTAATTTTTGGGGCGAGGCTATTAACTGAAAAAACCTCTTGGACTCATTTAATTGATAGTACTGAATTAAAAAATCAATGGATGGCTTATTTGTTGAACTGAAATGCTCCTGTTGTTTAGCAAGATCTTCATTTTTCCGATAGTATTGATACAAATAGTCATAATTGTTTATTTTTTTTAATTCAGTTTGGTGGTAAAAGTTTGCTAAGAACTCTACTTCCAAATCTGTATTGCTTGGATTGTGCTGATGATGCTGTATAAGAAATTGCTGCACATGTTCATCGTTTTTTTCATTTTGCATATAGTATTGATAGAGAAAATCATATTTTTTACTGTCATTTAAGAGCTCTAAGCCCAAATTGTTATCATCCACGCAGGTCTCAGAAAATTTCCTTTTTTTTAAAGCTGGTTGCGGGTGTTGTTGAGAAACTTTTTGATGGTGAAAATGCTGCTGTAAATTTTGCAAAATGCTACCAAATGGTTCAAACGGTTTTGATTCGGAATTTGATTGCTGGATTACACCTGGGCTCATAAGGCTCATTAATTGTTCGCGCTGTTGTTGTTGGTCAAGACTATTACTGCGCTCTCGCTGCGGTGGGGTAGGTGTTGTTGATGGACTGAAGTCTGTCAATGATGATGATTTGCTAAATAATTGTTGAGGTGATAAAGGCATGTTAGTACACAAATTTCCAGTATTGTTATTTGTAGATCCAACCAATGCTGCGTTTTGCGAGTGATTATGTGAATAGGAGAGCGGGCCGATAAAACTAATACTATTATTATGATGAATGTCCATTGAAGAATTTGAATCTTCAGAGCTTAAATTTTGTGCAATTTGGGCTGCAGCTATTTGTGCTTTAGCCGATTTTTTATTATTTTCTTCTTTAAAGCAATGATTTTTTTGATGACGAATAAGCTCATAATACCTTTGGAATACGAGACTACACTTTTTGCAGGCATATGTTATGTTTTGTTTTTTTTCTTCAGTTTCATAAATAGCATTATTTGGCTGATTCTCATAAATTTTTCTTTGCTTTTGACGTGCGTTTTGAAACCAAACAACAATTACTCGAGGCGAGAGTAGTAATAATTTACTTAAATACTCCAAATCACTGTCCTTGGGATAAGAATTATTTTCAAAGAATTCTTGTAGCACTTTTATCTGATAATCAGTAAATCGAGTTCGATTAGCACGTTTTCCCCCAGAAGCTGATGAAGATCCCGATGAATTAGAGTTTGTTTCAAATTGTGAGTTAGGAGATGTTTTTTCATGAACTTTGTTTGTTATTTGCATTTTTTTTGGAGGACCCATGTTATTCATATTACCAATATTTTCCAAGGACTGACCTAAAAGCAAATCATTCATACTATTAAAAGTGTTACTTGGAGTATGAGGACGTGATAAAACATCTGAGCTCCCACTTTCTGACTTAGTTTCAGTATGCTGGTTTTGATAAGCAATAGCATTTGAAACTCCTTTGGACATAGACGTACTTTGCAGTTCTTTTGTTGTTAATTCTAGTGACGCCGAATCAAGTAATAAAGATCCAGTTATTTGGTCTTTAAAAAATGTCTTTTGAGCAGGATTATTTTTTGTAATAGCCGATTCTTCATTTTCTTCTTGTGATTCTTTCTTAATATAAACATCTTCTGATACTGGAATTTGTTCAATGCTTGAATCATGTTTTGAATTAATATCACATATGCCAATACTCATGCTGTCAGAAATATTACCACTAGAGTTCGCCGATTCTGGGCGTGATATTATTTGAGAATTATTTTTTTGTGAAGGAGGCGCAGAAATAGAACCGCTAATGGTTTCCGTGCACGTAGATTCGATAAGAGGAGTTACTTTAGCATGACCTGTTCTTTCATACTCTTCTAAGTTAAGAGTTGTCGATGGAGGGTTATTAAAGTTGTAAGGCGAGTCTTTATTGCGTTGTCGCTCTTTAAACAAGGTATTGCGAAACCAGTGCTTGACTACCTAAAATTATGAAAAGGATATGTAGATTTGTACAAAAAACGGCACCGTCCAAAATTACATAAAAAAAAACTAAAAAAAGTTTTACAAACATCTTAATGTTTCTGATCCTGGTTTAAGAATTTTAAATTTTTTTGACATAAAATTTGTAATGTTTTCTCTACATTTTTGCACTTTAATGTTTGCAAAACTTAAAGAAATACTTTAAAAAGAAATCTAATGTTTAAGAAAACCTAAAGACTAATCATTATTCCTCCACTCGATATGTGGAAGGCGATTAAAAATGCAAGAAAGCTATATATATAATAGGTGCTATAATGAGGCATGTATGTATATAAATAAAACCAAAAAAAAAAAAAACTAATCATTAAAAAAAATCTATCTTCGGTCCAAAGCCATTTGATATCTATTCACAATGTTGAACTGAGCCCAAAATTTAAACTGCTGTTTATTTTTCTTTTGTTTAACTCTATCATTTTAAATGTTTTTTTTTTAGGCTTTTGATACATTGAAATTAATTAAAATAAACAAAATATTATACCTATATAGTAAACACAGAACTTAAAATGTAAAAAATTATATTTATATATATTCATATATTTACTAGAAATTGTTCTACCTTCATAGGAAGATTTGCTCTTTGAGACATCTCCGTGATACTTTCTTCACTTGGCGAATTATTTATATCAAAATGTGCTCGTAAAATTTTTAATTGATCGTCTGTTATGCGTGTTCGAGCACGCTTTTGATTACTAGATATTTGCTGTGTAAAAATCAATTTTTATTTTTATTATATCTTTAAATTAATAAACTTTGGGTTACTTACATGAATGTTTGCAGACGAACTTGTTTGGGGCTGCATAATGTTAATATTAGAAAGTTCGGAAGATGCACCACCATTTGAAGTATTTCCAGCGCCTAATTTTGGAGAATTAACCATTGCCTCCCTGCCTACATTCAGATTGGAATTTTTGGAAAAACTGTTGTCAGAAGGATTAGCTCCAAAAATCAAAGGCGGGGCTAGGTTCATAAAGTTGAGAGACATTATGTGATGAAATTGCATAAAATTTATAACGTCAACTGGGTTAATTGGCAAGCCTGACGATGCGGCACTGACTGCAAGCTGTTGAATATGTTGCAAATTTTGTAGGTTTTGCAATGAATGTATATTTGAAAACTGATCAATTTCATGCTGATTTTCTTGAGATTGAAGAGGAATTTTTTGTCCAATAACTGAAGAATCATTTAAGTGCGATGTCAACTGTTGAATTGTTTCACTTGAACTTGAAGTATTGGCGACACTGACTTCTTGAGAATCGTATTCATCCTGGTGTTGTTGTTTTAGAAATGCTGATGTTAAAACAGCTATATGCTGTTGTTGTGCTGTCCCTGAATGTGATGTCGAAATCGATTGATTCATTTCAGTCGTTTCCCTTGGTACATCAATCATTAGCTCTTCAGATTGTACTGTAGTTGAGGACAAACATTGTGGTGGTTGAAAAACTGTAACAAAAATTGCAGGCAAAAAATATATATTTAACAATGCGATCTAAGCAACAAATTCATAAGATATTTTCTAATAAAAAGCAAAAAAAAGGGCTTTTTCGTCCGCAAGCTCTCTATTTAAATTAAGTAGTTTCAAACCGTTAAATATTTAAGCTCAAAAAGGTTTTAATCAAAAGGCATGCCTATCTGATTAAAAAAAAGCAATTTTAGCTTAAAAACTTACCAGATGCAATAGACCCAGGTGTACCTGAGTCCATATCTGAAATTTGAGTAGATGGCGATTGTTCTTCATGAATTACGGACGTAGTTCCAGGACTTGAACATTTATTTAAAGCACATTCACTAACATGTACTTGCTCCGTATGTTTTTGGAGGGCTTGAGTACTGCGAAAAGTTCGATGACATAATGCGCATTTAGTGGCATCGCGCATTGTATGATAAAGCATATGAGTTGTTAGTTTCTCTTGAGTCTTGAATGCTAAAGAACACTGCTTGCACCGATATTTGTAGACATGACGCTCAGATATGACTAGACTCATGTGAAAATCCTTAAAATGTAATAGCATTTCAGGTAAAGTATCAAATACCATGTAACACGGACGGCTGGCATGAGACACTGCAAGGCATAAATATTCACCATTCTTAATGGAATAATGTTCAGCCTGCTGGGCATGTTGAAGTAATTGTTCTTCGTGTTTAAAAGACGCTTCGCATTGGTGGCATGAATACCCTTGATATGAGGAACCTGACGATAAAATTTGGCGATGCTCGTTTATCTTTTCTGATTTGCTAACACTATCATTTTCAACTTCCGCAATTGAAGTTACATTTTGTGTTGCAGAGCTTGGCTCACTTATATTTCTTGGCAATGTTAGCGCAGTAGTATTAACTAATTGAAGCAAACGTGAAAGACCGTCCCTGGTCACACTGTGAATGTTTATTAAGTGATTCTCCAATAATGGTTTGGCATTAAATCCCCGCTCCAGACATAATGGGCATTGTACTTCAACTTCGGTGTTAGCATATTCAGTATTTTGTTTATGCAATTGTGATTTAGTTAGCGGACCTAGAATAGTCAAAGCATTTTTCTGGGATTCTAATTCAGCTTCAGCATCATCAAGCCGTTCAGGTTTAATGCCAATAGGACAATCATTTTCTGTCGAATTTGGTGATCCTGCATTGCATCGCTGAACAGCTGCGAGAGCTGCAGCAGCAACAGCTGCCTGAAATGCTTGTAATGCCGCTGCAGTAGTCGGTATGCTAATAAAGTCGTCAGAGCTCGCGTTTGAATGTAAAGATTCAATGTGAACTTCTATATCTTTTTTTGTTTGAACGAAGTATTCACAATTGTTGCATTTAAAAATAAAAGTAGTCACATTTGCCAGATTCAAATCGGTTTCACTAACATCATCTGAGGGGGAAGGAACACGCCCTCGATTTTTTTCACATAATGCTATAGGACTATCTGATGAAGGTAGCAATTCATTATGCTCAGAAAGTACAGTCGAAACCACAGCATTTCCAGAGTCAGTCATAGATTGAAGGGAGGTTGAAAAATTTGTGCCATCGGTAATTCGATCTACAAAAAATAAGAGAACAATCTAGGCTTATTACAAATATAAGTGAATCTCTTAAAAATGGCCTCAAAAAATATATATATATTAATTATTAATATCGGTTTATATTTCTATGAATAAGGTTTAATTTAATTTTAAGACGCATTGCTAAACTCTTTTTGTACATAGGGACCGATCCACATAACAAGCATTGCTAAACTCTTTTTGTGCATAGGGACCGATAGGGGTCACATAACAAGCCTGTACAAACTTAAGGTTATTTTTTTAGTTTTATATGGAAAAATGTTTTGATGGTATTTTAAACCTCTCAAATTTTTAAGTTTTAATTGCGAAATTTTATACATAATAATTGTGGAAATAAATCCAGGCATTTATAATGCCTGTGTAGAGTACTATTTTTAGCATACTACAATATGTATATGCTTTTTTAAAATAAATTTATAAATATTTATCTAATCACTTTTTATTTTATTAATTTTAGTTTTCAGTTTTTCAAATAATATTAGTTGTGAAGATAGTGGGTGCAAAAAGTGAAATGCTGTTATTAATGATTGTTTTATTTTTTTTTTTTTTTTTGTGATGTGGCAGCTGTTTGTGGTGCGCTCGATCCCTCCACTACCTTGGGTTTTTTCCATTCCCTTTCATTCCCTTTTATTCTCTATCCGTTTTTGATGGTTTTGCTGGGTCCTGTTTTTCTGTGTAGTTAAAGGTGCTGCAAGCGTATTCACGAAGCCGGTATCAGATATGGGAATCATTCTTTTTGTTTGCCTTTCAACTGTTGTGGTATGGAGTTGGTCGAATGGACTTGAACTGCTGTTGAGCAGAGTGTGCACGTCACTAATTGCAAATTCGATGGATACACATAATCGTTTTTGCATTCTTAAGTAATTTGTAATAATTTCCTCAAGGGTCAGCGTCAGAGTATAAATCGCGCAGACCATATAAATCGCATAAGACATAAGGGCACTGGCACTGAAACGATCATTGACTTTCAATAAGAAATTACATACTCCCGTACAAATTCAACCTTTACGTCAAGGATAAAGATGGCGATTATAAAGTCGAAAAACGGTGCAAGAGAAATTGAACTAACAATTATTATTTATTGAACGCTGTTAACGCTTCATGTAAAACAATATATAGGCTTTTATTTGGTTATTATTTATGCTAATGTTAAATGAAAATGTTAAAGAAAAGCAATGAGCACTAACCTGAATAGTTCTCGCATATCTTAAAAATATCGCTTAGACCGGGCATTTCCAAATTTTCACTTCGCCTTTGAAGACATATGAACTGTTCGACCTGTGCATGCCTCAAACTTTTAATATGCTGGATCATTTGAAGTAGATTATTTGCACCGTAGTGGCATAGCTGACATATTAACGTTTTCGACGTAGTAGATAAAGTTCCTTCGCAATCATTATCAGTATCAGTATCTATTCCTTCCTTTTTATAATAAGCTTTATGAATATGGCTTTGCTGCACTAAAAACACCAAATGCTGAAATATAATCCGCATTGTATCATGCCTCATTTGTTGTGTGTGCAATGATAATTTTTGAATTGAGTTAGTATGAAAGTCACAGGAGTTGCACTTTAATTGCACAGAGTTGCTGCCTATTTGTGACTGACATTGCAGTTTGAATTCATTCCGGGGACCCCCCTCTCGAATATGGTTTATAAAGTTGAGTTTTTGTAGATGCTTATCCGTTTTACTGTGCAGCTGAAAATTGGCCTTTAAATTAGTCTTATAGTTGCAAAGTCGACAAATATAATTGCTATTATTTATAATCATGATATCAATTGAAGTATTTGATGATGTTTGACGAGAGCGGTCAACCAGTAAATGCTGATTGAGCTCGTCCAAGTTGTTTGTATGAAAACAATCACAAATAAGACAACTGAATAAAGATGTTGGCCATACATCCTGTGTGGAAATAAAATCGGAACTTTCGTTGGCTAGTGGAGTTACCGTTCTTGAATCGTTTGAAAGTCTGGAGTCAGTGGGAGTAGAGTGAGAAAGATTAGGAAATGTCCCTTCTTTTAAATACGTTGGTGATGAAGGAGATGAAGAAAGTTTATGCGCTTCTGATTGTTGTTGCTGTTGTTGGGCCGCAGTAACATTATGTTGAAAAAGTTGTATCATAAGTGCCTGGTTATATGCCAAATCTGCCAGTGCCACTTCAGGTAGAACATTACTCAACCCTATATTATCGGAACTTGGTCCTGATAATGAGCTTATGGTATTTCCTTTTGTTTGTTGCAAAAAATTAAGGGCTTGCATATGTTTAATGTTATTTTGTACTACGGCCATATTATGTGTATGCTTTTCACTAGTCATGTGAATCCGTAAATTTCGTGCAACTGAAGTTTCGTAACTGCATATATCACACCTAAATGAAGGTTTTGGCTTGGAAGCACATAAAGTAGTTGCGTTTGGGCCTCCTCCACTACTTGAGCAGGCAGCACTACAACTACTTGATGATATTGGCATAATCTGTTGTGATCCCTGCGGAGACAAGCTTGGCATTAACATTTTTGAGCTGGCCTCCAATTTACTGCTCACAACAGCGGCAGCTGCTGCTGCGGCTGCCATGTTTTGAGAACTGTTTAGTTCTTGCATATTATTCAAGTGTTTATCGGATTGCATATGAATGGAAAGGTTTCCTTTTGTGGTTGTTGAGTAGTTACATATTTCACAGCGATATGGTTTATAACCACAGGAATAGGATTCACCGCGAGCTAGACGCGGGTGCTGTTGCCCTAAAGACAGTAGTAAAATTCTGCTGTTAAAGTAAAGCGTCAATTTAATTTAAACAAAATTTAAATACCTGCTAAGCAATACCCGCATGCACTTTCACCATCGGGATGTTTTTCCCTCATATGAATTTCTAAAGTCTCCTGATATTTATAATGCCAATTACATTGGGGACATTTGAGAGTCTTGCAAGAATTTCGCGTGGACATTTGCACATTAGTATTAAGACGGGCTGAATTAAGAAGTATTTCGCAACTGAAAAATAATAGGGGAAAATATATTATAGTTTTTTTTTAATCATAATATATAAAAGCAAAATATTCGATATATACATTTTTAAAATATTCTAATCTCTTTCTTAAAAGAATAAATATTTGTAATCAAATTATCATATATTTGTCAATAATTATTTATCTATTTTCTTTGTTCAGTTGAGTTGTTGTAGCATAACATTTAAATAAGATTTCACCGTTTTATTGAGCGCACAAAACCAAAGCTACCAGCAGTTTGTCACCCTGTTATACTGCACTTACACAAGTATATAAATTTTATAAACACACAAATGCAAAAGTGATGGCGTCCCCTATAAATTGCGACAATTGAAGCTGTGCACTTATTAAGTGAAATCAGCGGAATTGATTTAATTTATTTTAGTTAAGCTGATGCGTCTTTGTTGGTGTCGGTTCTCAATGGTTGAATGAGTAGGCGATGAATAAACGAAAACAAAAAAGGAATAAAAATTTATAAGACTAAAGGATTTTAAAATTTTTGGTACACGTCGCATATTTATTTCACGTTAGTATTTGTAAGAAATATTGAAAAAATTGAACAAGCCAGGAAGGCAAACAAAAATAAGCGATTGCTATTATTATTTATATATTAAAATTAACGAAATAAAAATATGTTAAAATTATATGACCTGCATCCTCGAGTGGCAGAATTATGCGAGTTGTATTTATAAGTAACACCCCTACTTAAAAAAAAAAATAAGATCGAAAGAAGTGATGTATTTTTCTTTTTATTCTTCTTCAAGGTTTCCCCAAAACTATGTTACTATCTGTAATATTTAAAATTATTGAATCAAATATATTAGTTATGCCGTTTTACTTATATTTTGGATTATTAAAATACATTCGGCAATATTCAGTCCTTATAAATATAATATTAACACAAATAACGTCTAGCGTGCATTGAGGTTATGGTCCTAAGGCTCATTTATAAATAAATGAACCAACAATACGCCCACAGGCTATTAACTCACCCTTTTATTTGCAATGTATTTTATGATAACGAGGATTTGACTAACGAGACTAATGAGTTATTGTTGATGTGACACCGCTTTGAAAGAGGTGAATAAATTCTCTGCGTTTGGTGCACATAATTAAGTGTATATGCACAATTTTATTCGTGATTGTGAAAACTGCTAACCCCAAACTGTATCGTCTTTCATACTTTTGATGGTAATCACTCAAACTTTCATTAGTCGGCGTATCACCCTTATTTTATAGAGTGAACCAACGAACTCTTTACAATCAACCCTTGAAACATAGTCTAAAAGAACCGTTGAAAGTCCCGGTTTTATGACACATGGACCTGTTTTTGGAAAAATGTTCTACAAATATTTATTCTTTTTAAAAGACACAGTATTTTAAAACAATATATAAAACAAAATTTAGTTAGTAAATATATACTATAAATTAAATGATACTTACCGGGAACAATCGACGCCTTGTGGGCGGCCATTTAAGTGATCCGAACATGCACCAATTGTAAAACTGGAAAGGGCCCCGGCACCAGTAGTATTTCCAGCGCTTGAAATCGATGTTGTTGGCGAAATTGGCAATGATGTAGGCAAAGCGCCACTACTACCTCCGGGTGAACGTTGAGGTGTCAGTGGTGACTTATTTAATGGTTTTATCTCCTTAAGTTCACAGTTCTTGCAATCTACGCCCTTGTAGTCTATATGATCAGAGCAATAGGTATTAGTAGATTGCTGGCAGATAGAGCTCCCTAGCGCACTTATTCCACCTGAAAGATTTGGATGCTTTGCCGAAAGCTGCTGTTGAAAAAATTCTGTGAACAGATTAACTTTATTTGTGTTCTGCTCGTTAGCCAGAGCAGTCAAAGAAGCATGCAAGGAACCAATATTTAGATGTGCATGTGCTAAAGGTGGCGTTGTTGAAATTTTATGATTTGATTGGTATTCTTGCTGAATGGACTGTAATTTCGATTGATGCTTAAAAAATTCATTACTGGAAGATGGCGAAGATTCTTCTAGACCCTGTGGTATTTGAGGGCTTATAATAGGTTTTTGACTGGTGGTCGCAAGTTCTTGAAATGCCTTATTGCTACTTAGATTATCAGTACTAATGTGTCCATGTTTAATACAATCTGATTCGGTCTTTACCTCGGCAAGGTCACTCAAATGGTGTTCTGATGTTCTTTTTATGTCAGTGGATAATATTTGGGATTCTGGAAGAGAGGCTAATGATGTAACCGTCGATGATTTCAAGGGTGATACATTTAAAAGGTGAGTCTTTGTTGTTGCTAAGGAACTAAGTTTCAAAGTAGATGATTCTTCTACTAAATTTACTGACGATTGCGCACTAATCGCCTCAATAGCAATTGTTTTTTTTTTTTCCAAAGAAAACTTGGCGATTTTTGGGTTTTCATTTTCCCTCTTATTCAAACCATTTGCTGTACTTTGATCTACGGGCTTTACAACTTTATCCGTTACATCCAAGGGCTCCAAAAACGATATCTGAGGTTTTTCATCCATATTCCGCTGTATAATGGCACTAAAGTAGTCCCGATTTAGCAATTGCCGTTCAAGTTCTTTTAAATTTATACAGTGTTCCGTATCAGCATGCAAACTTAAGGATTTAGAATTTCCAAAAGATAGTTTGCATATAAAACACATTAAAATTGGTTTTTGAATTGGTATAAAACTTTTAGTGATACTATCGTGCGTATATGCATCTTGAGCAGAAACAACACGAAAAGAATGAATTTTTGGATTAATCGTGCCACATACATGAGACACAGATTTTGTTTCCGGTATTGTTTTTCTAGATGTACAAATTTCAGAATATTTATTTCGAAGGCTGTTTGGGCTTTGGGGTTTTTGTTCTTCAGCAGCTAGCTCGGGTATCTGTTGAGCATTGACTTGCTGACTACCAGAATCGTTTATTTCGATGTTGGATATAGTAGTATTTCCTGGATCAATAATATACGCACTACCATCAGGATTGTAAACGAATTTTCCATTGAAAGTTTCAACATCAGTACTGGACATTGGGGAGCCGTCTTATACATAATTGGATCCCTAAAACAATACGTATTAAATTAATGCTTGTTAGTATGATAAAGAAATATGCTATATTTTAAGAAAGTTTATAGATTACTGGGCAAATAATTTGTACTCTAAATTCCCTTTTGAAAAAGGAGAAATCCAGATCCAGAATCCTGGTTTTGGTAACAAAAAAAACATCCGCAGAACCCGAAAAGTTCCACCCAAAATCATTATGACAAGAAAAATATATGTAGTCATGTCCGTTCGTCCGGATTAAACTAGATCAGCTAGACTTCGTACCTAAATTCCAATATTTAGAAAAGTCTCCACCTTCGATATAAGCTTTAAATTTAAAACTTATATAGAGGTCTTTAAATTCATGAATCATTAATCGATTTTTTTTGTTTTTTGATTATTTTCTGATATTTGACTTTGTATAAATTTGCGGCAGACCAGAATTTTGTATATGACGGAAACATATTTCAAAACTTTGAAAAACTAAAATTCTCTCAATACTTTAAAGAAATTAGTCTAATATCGTATAAAAAAAAGACTTTACCAGCCTTTGTTGCTCTGGTTTTTATACACATTGTACTTAAGAATTAAATTCTAAGATACAATTAAAATAAATAAATAAATAGAAAAGCTTTATAATTTTTAACCAATTTACCACTCAGATATTGTATTTTGTATTATTTAATATAACATAGTAGCTTAATCTAGTTCATAAACTAGATAGGGCGTGTCATCGGAGAAAAAACTATCTTGATTAGCCTGTACATTTGTATCTGTGAGATTCTCTTGTTTATACAAACATCCAGACGAACACTACTAGATCGAATTCTGACCGTACTAAGATCACTTTTAGCGATCCACAGGATTAACATTACAATCGGAAATTTTAAATGTGGCATTTTCATTTTTAAAAATCCAATTCATACCTTAAACTTGTTCGTACAAGAATCAAGCTCAGGTAAAAACGGTTTCAATATACCGAACATCCAAACAAAAGAAGTAAATGCAAATCCGCATACCTTTTGATGGCTGTGTCTGATATATCACAGTATTTGTGTAGGTGGACTGACTGCATCGCAAAACAAAGTGAATGCACTGAATATAAACCAGTTAAAGAATATGAAGAGATATAACGAATATAAAAAAATAAGGATGTGCAACAAAAACACGTGCGGACAACACTCACGTGTGCTTGGGCTTGTGATACATCCGCACAACAAAAATACAAGTTGAAAGAAAGAAGAGAACCTTGACTCCTATTGTTTCGCGAAATAGCATGCCAGTGAACTTGCTTATTTACAGTGGGTCGAATACTGCAGTTTTTAACACAATTCTTCTCACATGTTCGCATTTTTGAGGAACTGTGATACTGCACTCTACCAATTTCGTATGATCTTTTTTTACCCTGAAATGTTGGAACCTTATTTTTTACATTTATGCTCATTTTAAATTAATTTAATCAAAACTAAACTAAATGCTTTGACTGAACTAGGCCCGAATGAATGTATATATGTAGCAGTACCTTTCCCAGAAACTTGCCTTTGTTCTTTGGATTGCATAAAAAGGTTTCAATCGGATTTTTTACGTATGTATTTATTTAATAAGGCTAGGGTAGAATACATAAAGTTTTGTATAACCCATGTGAATTCTTGGCTTGGCAATGGTTCTAAACTTTTGTCTTTGTCCCATAAGCACAAGCTTCAAAATCTTTCATTTCGGTAAGATCAATGGATTTATTCAATTCCCCTGGTAAAGTGAAAAAAAACAAAGTGCGCCCAAAACTGTACGTGAGGAAAGACTTTTTAAGACTTGCGTGCACACAAATATGGAAAAACAAAAATGAATTAAATACAAATAATTCAGTTTTATTACCATGCTTGGTATATTCTAAAATATTATCTTAACAGGTTGGATATGTACTATATATATATATATATATTTTTTTTTATTAAAATTAGAGACATCAATATATACACGTCATTGTTGCAATTTTTCCTTTTTTCCCAGCTATGTTGCTGCCCCGGCCGGCTTAGTGAATGGCAAGCCTACTTAGCCAAGTACTGGGCTCCTGTTGGCTGTGCCATTTTGACTTGGTTTCTTTGGTATAGCTTAACTGAGCTGAAGTTGTTTGTTAACTTGAAAAAAGGGAACAGTGCCCAAAATACATTCTGAAAGGTAAGGGTCACAAAACAATTCCTTTTATTCCATACATTTTTGGTTTCTTATTTATTTTTTTTCTTCTGTCTTTATTGTCTTTGAGATTGTCCCTTTTTTCATTGTTCCTGTATATATTCAGTGCTTTAATTCGTGTATTTATTATTACTTGTCGTTTCTACTCTACGTATTTTTTCTTTCTATACGTTTTTTATTGTATAGCTGCTGAGTTTCTGTTAAGAGCAAACGTGTTTATTGTATGTACCCAATAAATATTTATACACATATGTATATACATATATATAAATATATATAGACTTGGCACTACAACTGCATTACTGTTAATCAGACTTATAGATATAAATATATATCCAGTTGATCTATACATACCAATTTATAAATGTAATGTAATAAGCCTAATCCAGCGTTATTTGGACGTAGCCTGGAATAATAACAAAAAAAATATAGACTTGAAATAAGAAATCTTTGGATTTAATGAGCCAAAAAATATTTTCATTAAGTAAATGTGATGCTCTGACAAAGTCATTGACAATCTTATATGAAAAGACTAAATTTTACATATTTACAATTTAATAGAAAAACTGTGCGTATACAGATTAAAAAACGCTTCTTTTTCAAAACTAGACATGATACGTCCGTATGAGCAAAATGATCTCAGATACTATAAGATTAAATTTATGTTATTTTTCGATGGGATATAGGATCAATAATAGTGGAAAATCAACATTTACTTGTCGTCGTAAGTAACGGGGAGGGGGAAGAGTCGTCGGCGACACATATTAAATGACGAGCGTATACACACGAAATTACCAGAGTGGCCATATAAGAGGGGGAAAAAACGAACTAACTTGATTTAAATGGTAGTCCTAAATATTTATAAATAGCCGTGAAAATAGAAGCTAATTTACTGTACACCGTATATCACAGTTGGGCAAGCTTATTACTTCATTTACTTGTTTAGACGCGAATATGTCTTGCTAATGCAAAACAATTTTCTGGAGGCCGATTAAATTCTTCCTACCTTTGAAAATAAACTATTTTTTTGAATAAGCAACTTGCTTTTAATCATACATCTATCTATATATATAAAAAGTACGTGTAAGCGTGTTCCAGCGTAATGAACTCCTAAACTAATGAGCCGATTTTTAATATGATTTGCGCACCGTGTGCAATTCGGCTTATTTCTTAAGATAGGATAGTTCACATTTCATTTTAAAGTCGCTATAGCTGCCCGCGGAGCCAAATGTATTGTTTTCGTTTAAAAGAAGTTTATCACATTTTGAACAAAGTGTGCTTTTGTGCTTTTGTCTTAATTGTGCCCGATAATTTAAAACTTAATACCTGAAGTTTTAAGTATCATTACAAAGTTGTATAAAAAAAACGTTAAAATTATTATTTAAGGTGCAATGCCGTCAAAAAAAATCAAACCTCAACAACCAGTCAGCTCAGTCAGTCAAACAGCTCAGAAGTCGGAAAAACAAATCGCAGAAAGAAATGC
>JBAMCP010001285.1:0-24841 GCA_037075105.1 Lissocephala sabroskyi | reverse complement strand
TAAATTTTCCTATTCCCATTTAATGGAATTTGGGGAGCATTTTGGGCGCCATAAATTAAAGCCGCCAAATTAGACACGTTTGCCAAAAACACACACACAGAGACGCCTACATTTATTTTTATAGTCCTCTCCGCGCCGATGTCGGGCCAGGAATATAATCATAAAGGTAATTATTTTATCGTTCGTTAAAATTCGCTTAATTTCGGTAAAAAAAAAGGAGACGGCGCGAAAGGCAAAGTACAAACTGGGGGAGCTGCCGGGGCAGGCGGAAAATGAAAATAGTCGACCCAACGGAACGAAATCAACGATAATGGGAAAATATGAACCCCCCACCCCCCACACACTTCGGAAAAAAGCGACAAAGCTTCCAGCCATCCGGGCGGTTGACAATGCCAGGGGGTTGGGGGTGGGGGTGGTACGGGCTGCGGTGGTTGGTGGTGCGACGTGATTAATTACCAAATTGGGAGCCATTATCGCGTGCAGTTTGCAGGGTGTTGTAAAGTTTCCCACTCACGCACGAGCACGAACAATCGCACGTATCGGGCGGGCAGACAGGCCGCCATTTTGTTTGCCGGCAGTCATTTTTTGTTTGTTATTTGGTAATTTCGTCGCGTCTTTGGAATGATGAATTTTTGTTCCTCCTGCCCACAGCGATCCGACCAAGCGTCGACTTTTCTATTAGAAAATTTCGGGTCGGTGGTTCGCCGTTTAGGAGCGGCTGTCGTCCTTTTGCCCAACCGGCCGACAGGGACTTCTTTTTTGGCTGGCAGAGCGGGCAAAATCAAGCGCAAAATATTAATGATAATAATTTATTACCACCTGACAGACAGGCGCCGTCGCCGACGATGCCGAGGACACTGATAATGGCCACCGACTCGGCTGGGCTGGGGAAGGACTCAGGTAACGGAAGAATTCCCCATGGCCAGGGCATCACTCTCAGAGTCGTCCCTGATGGCCGTTTTGGGCATTCTGATAAAAACCTCGTTCCCTTGATTTTTTCGGGTACTCAAAGTAAAGAGATCTGATGTCCTTGTGGATCCCAATTGTAGGATATGAATGATGATGAACTCTCGCAGATTTTATAAAAAATCAAAGCAATCGGTTGGAGAATTCGATTGGAACTGAACTGTGAATGGGATCTGCTGTCTTTGCGGATCTTAGAGATTCCCAAACAGCTCTTCGAAGGGTTCCAATTGTGGGAAATCAATGGAAACTCTCGAGAGAAGCAATCGGTTGGAGAGTTAGAATTGAACTGAACTCTGTGGCGGTGTTGGGGGAATCATTAATGAGGTGAAGATAAAGAATCGGAACATGGATAATGAATTCGATACACAAAGATATCCAATTTTTCTACTTCTAAATCGGAACTTCGAATCTAAGTAAAGTTCGAGATTTCAACGCGTAATGAGGCTTATCGGAATAATGCTGCTGTTGGTCTCCTGGACACCCGCAGAAATGCATCCAGATGAGGCAAGAAAAAGGATTTAGTAATCTAACACCAATCTAATTGAATTTTGAGGCCTGCAGGACGCCGAGGAGGCCGAAATCCGAACACTAGAAAGGGAACTGGACCAAATGGATGCTACCGAATTGGATACGTTTTTCCGAACCGCTGACGGTCTACGAAATGGAATAAGCACGAGAACACCGCAGCCTGGTTGCCCCAAATGGTCTGGTATTTTCGTAATCAACATCCCCAAAATTCCGCAGTTCGAGGCGGTCTGCGATGCCAGCAAAATGGGACCAGGCTGGATGGTCATCCAAAGGCGCATCAATGGAACCATCAACTTCTTTCGAAGCTGGGACGAATACAAAAACGGATTCGGCAACCTCGAAGGCGAATTCTTCATCGGCTTGACTAAGATCCACGCCATCACCGTATCCCGACCCCATGAGCTCCTCATATATCTCCGAAACGGCAAAGAATGGCGCTATGCTCTCTATAGCGATTTTGTAGTCGGAAACGAGAAAAGCAAATTTGTCCTCGACAAGATTGGAGAGTACAGCGGGGATGCCGGGGACTCTATGTTCTTTAATCAGGGCATGCCGTTTTCTACCTACGACAGAAACAATTCTCCATTTCAATTCAAAGACGGCGAATGTGCGCATCACCGCTTTGGGGCCTGGTGGTATCGCAACTGCACTGATAGGTAAGTTCCCCAAAACTCTCCCCACCTCTCCGTTTGTTCTAATATTTTATTCTTGCAGCAATCTGAATGGAGTCTACTTCAGGTCGCATGTCTCGCCGCATGGCATTAATTGGTACAGTTGGGGAGGAAAGTATTATTCCCATCAGTTTGTTCAGATGATGGTTCGACCGATTTGTATATGCGATCCTAAGGGGAATCCCATCGTGGGTTAAAGACCGAGAAGAAAGCATGCAAAGTCTGTTTATAGATTCCGAATTGCGTAAATAAAGTTTCAAGTTTCATAAACCCTGAGGGTATTTTTTTCAGTCCGAGAAGGAAGGGTAAATTAAAAAACATGCAAAATAGGCAGAAATTCTGGCTAACGGGATCGGGTTGGTGGAACATAAAGCCGCTCATAATAATAACTCAGCGAAAAGACATGCGAGGCGTTTTTTGTTTTTACCTTTGTACCGTTAGTTGAATAAAAAGTACAGTCTGCTTAGCCGTCTCATTTTTTGGCCGTTGTGGCGCTTTTGTTTCCTTGCAAATACACACACCCTCACCCACACACACGCTCACACACACATGTATACACATTTTATCATTCTGGTTGGCAGGGCTTCGTCGGCTATTTTGCCCGCCCCTGCATCTGATTAGGAGGTGGACTGAATTTTCATACCAAATGCCGAGGACAATGCAAAATTTAATTTACCGCATAGAATTAAAATGCTCAATGGGCGGGCGGGGCGGTTGAATATTTTTGTGCCTAAAAAGCAAAAATTCCTTTTGTTTCTGCTCTTGCGCCTTTCCAACCAACTGGGCATATGCCCCACCGCCGCCACGCCCATTCGTTCCCCCGGGTGGACGCTCGGCGCTTTGTTGCCGTTGCGCCGTCGGTTTTAATTATGGAAAAAGTTTTGCTTTATTTAGTTTAAACAATAAGTGGTTGGAAAATATGAATTATACAAAGGGACACCGACGACAAACACCCACCCACCCCCATCCATCCGTCTGTGAGAGAGTTTTGTGGGTGGCCTGCACTTTGCAGTTCTTAAGCAAAATGCAAATAGTTTCGTTTTTAAGCCTGCTCACTTCCTTCCACCTTCACTCCGTCTCCTTCTCTCACTCTTGTGTGTGCAGTTGAGCACTTTGAGTACAGCTGTGCATGTGCTTTCGGTTTTTATTCTCACTCGTTTTGCATTAAGTAATTTGAATTTCAAGCTCTCGCGCATTGAAAAAATCTTTGAATTTTTGAGGTTATGTTAAGGGTTTTTCTGAGCGGGCCAAAGTGATTGAAAGGTGACGATAAAATTGACTTTTAGTCAAACTTAATTCCTCGATTTTGCAGTAATTCAGGAGAAGATGGTTGACCAGAGAGAAAATAATCTGAAATAAGAAACTCTTCTCGGATTGTTAAGATTCCGTTTACAATGGAAAGTTATTCAAATCCTTTTCATTTGAAGTCGTTAATTTTAAATTCTCCTGATTCTAAGTTCCTTTCTGGTTCTTAAATTCTAAAAGAATCCTTTTCCGTAGTAAGTGAATCATTCATGCTAATAAAGTGATTCTTTTCGTTTCCATCACCCGATTGCTTCGCCATTTAATCAGTGGAAGGTAAATCATCTCCCAGTCATTCCCCGCAATTTATTTCGCCCTTTCTTTTCGGGCAATAAAACCGTTTTATTTTCCCCAACCTACTGCGCGGCGGCTTCCTCTGATTGTCTTCACAGTCCATTCCCCCCAACAATGGCGGGCGGGAACTTAACTGGGCGGGTCTATAAAAAAGGCTTAAATGTCCGTCATTGCGCGGCGGGAGGGAAAAACAAAAGCTGCTTAAGTTGCCGTTCAAATTCGCTCAAATTCATCGTCATCATGTTTATTTTATGGGACGCCTCACCTCGTGGAGCAAACGGCGCAGAGATGTTTTATGTTCTTATCTCTTCATAAGCGATAATAAATTATCCCAAGAGATCCTCGACGCAGCGCCGAAAAAATAATCAATTTAAAATTTTGCACGGCTCTTGTGTTTTTGGCAATTCGATTCGGCTGTCGGGATATTCCACAAATTTTCATTAAATGAAACAAAAACCACCAACAACAAACGTGAACAAAATAAATTGCAAACGTATAACAAACAAGCCGGGCCGCCAGAACCCTTGCCGTCTGTCCGTGAAAATCCAATAAAAAAACGAGCAAAAAGGAGTTGAAATGTCGCACGTTTTGACAGGACGAACGGGTGCCTGTGCCCGGCTGCCTGGGGTTGACGGGTTAGACGACTAAGCCAGTTGATGGGGGGTTCCTGCTGATTTGAAGACATATTTCTTCCCGGCTTTCGGCCCGAAACGAACGGCTTTCTCGAATTTTCCTTCCTCTCCCTCCACGCAAAATAACAATAACAATTGCCCAGAACGACAGGAGGCAGGGCGCAGGCCGTTTAAAAAAATGATATTTGCGACAAAATTACATATAATTTAGAAAAAAAATGGCAAAGGCGTGATGGCGTCACGGGTAGGGGCGCGGCTCGGGGCGGCTTATATTTTTTTATAAAATTCTTGGAAATTTTTCCCTCCGCGTTACACTAAATTCTTGCGAATTTTGCAGGCAGCTATGAATGAATGTATGGTGAGAAAAATACTCTTTTTGATTCTTATAAATTTCTAATGACTTGGAGAGGTTTCCAAGAAAGTCTTTAAAAAAGAAATCAGTTACAAAAAAAATCCCCACCACAATTTGAAGGAACCCACCAGCTGTGAGTTGCTTGTCTCGTCCGTAATAATTGTGATTTAGGTATGAAAAATGTGAATTGCAGCCATCAACGGCTCTCCAGAGAACCAACCTCCCCCCCAGCCCAGCTGGCCCCGCCTACCCTTTCGATTATCGTGCTGCCCTTGGTGGGTGGTGGAGGCATTGCAACAGCAGTCAAAACTTTGGTGGCCGCCATCAAATCCTAAGTGATTTCACCGTGACTGCGAGTGGGCGAGTGTGTGCGTTCGAAACTAAGCAGATGGTGGTCCGTTATTTATGTCCTGAGCGAACCATTCAACCGAAAAGAGGAAAAAAAATAGCCCTGGCCCGAAAGGCAACAACAAATCGACCATAATTTTCAACTTTACCCCGCCCGCCGTTGGCTGCTTGCTGGGCGAACTTATTTATGCCCACGTATTTATTTGAAGCGCCAAAAATGCACACACTCACACCAAATTACAAAATTTGGGCGAACTTTTTCCCGCTAACCGGCGAAATTATTTTGTTAATAAATTCAAATGCAGGCCGGCCAAGCCAAGTGCAGCGGCAACAATGGCAATTCAACTGCCCCCGGGGCACGTTGCATTATTAAATCAGCATAACGAGGGGCGGGGACGGCGGGGGGGGGGTGGTAAGCAGCGAATGGCCAACAACTGACTTTATTTAAGCCATCATTTAAGCCAGTTTCGCTTTGGTCACGTTCCCATCATAAATTCCAGGCACAAAAATTGCAATTTTAGTTTTTAATGAAAATACACCCACACCAGCTGACCAACTCGAAATGAGTGGGCGTGGCATTCAGACGTCGTCGCTGCCAAGCTTTGGCTATTTAATTTTAATTTTTATTGAATTTTATATGCAATCCGCACAGCGGCAGGATACGTTTTCCGTCGTCGCTTCGTGGCACATTCAAATGCCCTCAAAAGTAGGCAATAAAATTTTATTCCAACCAAATTAAAGTCCTAATGACCAACAATTTTCTATACCCTGCCAGCGACCACACCGGGCATATTAGAGCCGCACAGGATGCTTGAATGTCCCTCTCATGTTCTATAAGGATTGCAGGGCATTTTGAAGTCGGTGGCTGGCGTTTGGGGCTCTAACTCGTTGTCGGTGTGCCCGCCGCGAAATTTGCTTGTTGTTCCACTGAATTATTCACTTGACATGTTGATTGTTTTGTGCCAAATGCCAAAATGGCCTTAAGAAGTAATTACTTCTGACCCGGCGGCCCACAACCAGAAGGCGCCGTGGCTCGACCGACGGCTTTTTAAATTAAAATCTTTAAGCAGCTTTACGGGAACGAAGCAGCCAACCGCCCACCAATGGCCTCATCCTTGTAATCCATGCAAGGCAATAAATCTCTGCTCTGCAAACGGAAAAGCAGCTGCAGATTTTCTTGTTGCCTTTATTTTCTTTTTCTACTGTTTCATCTGTGCGGATGTTTGCTGGGCTGTGGGTGTGTCCGTCTGGCGGCCTCTAAGCGGCTTTGTTAGACGCAGCGAAACACGCAAAATTTAATTATGATTTCTGTTTTTTGGGCTTTTTTCCATGCCGCCATTTTTTCCCACCCAAGCGTCTATTAGATTTTTTCCTGGTCTTTGATCTTTTCACAACAAAAAAATCGCTGCTTTCAAAGAAGACAAAGGAAAAGTCCCAACAATTAAAAAAAAGGCAGGGTGTTCTCAGAAACGCAAACGGAAGTTGAAGTTTTCCTCCCTCTTCCAAATTTCATTCAATCAGATCAACTGAATTTGATCGCAGAGTTAGGAAAATCACAGGCCCACCCTGAGATCAAATTACTGGAGTTCTGGGAAATCTCCAAGTTGAATTCTCTTTAGTGTAAACAATTTTCAAGCTGTGTTCTTTGGCAGACCGAAATCGATCCAGCAAAAGTACTCGAGTCTGGTTTTGTTTGCTGTGTGCCTTGTTTGTTGGTCTTCCACCTGAAGAAGGAGCCTCTTCCTTTGACTTTGGCAATTGGAGCGCATCATTTTTTGCTGCCGCCCAGCCACTCGGCTTGTTCTCCATCTCGCCTCGCGGGGTAAAGTCAAAAAAAAAATCAATTGCAGCGACAAGAAGCGCCAAGTGGCCAAGAGGTCAAAGTAAGAGGATAAGCAAGAATTTTTCAACTTGTTTGCATGTAATTAAAAGATGCCCAGAACCGGAGTTTGGACCTTAAATTGCAGCAAAATGAGTTGACAAAAAAAGTGCACGCGGCAGGGGCAGGCGAGGCGCCCCGGCTGTTTGAACAGCCAGCAAAATGAGAATGTCATTGCACATAAAGGCAGGAAGAACGTACGTGACTCGCATTGCCGGAAATTAAGTGGTGTCCCAACACGTTGAATGCTCTTTCTCCCCGCGCTCTCTGCCACCTCGAAGACATAACAGGAACAATATGGCAGGCGCACGTGTGTGTGGCTGGGCAACAATCAAAGCCGCACAACGTCGCTTGTTTGTCAATAACAATGAAAATTGGGAAAACTCTCCAACCAAGAAATCGCTCTCTCTCTCTTCAGGTTCCATAGGCTGAGTGGTTGTGGGCGTGGCCCGACCACAACAGTTGCAAGGGAATTTTTTGACCCTCTCCGACCGACAGAAACTTTTGCTTTGCGGTCAACTGGCATTTATAATTATAATGGTCAGTCGTCAGTCTGATGGCTCGGGCACTGGGACGGATTAACACCAACAATCCCAAAAACTTGCCATTTCAAATGCCCCGGAAAATCCACAGAACAACATGTAAAACCAAATCCCGCTCAGTGGTCTTTCCTCGGATTGTTTCCGTCCTGACGCCTGTCATGTGGCCTGACAGTTGGACCCCCCAAATATTCCCCAAACTCACCCTACCGCCCTCCATGAGACTGCGGCGAAACGAGTCGCCGCCGCTCCAGCCTCTCATCGGATTGAACGGCTGGTACGAGCAGTCCTGCTCCCTGGGCTCGTCGCCGTACTGATTGGTCTGGCTGTAGGGACGATAGCCCAGCCGCAGGCGATCGTGGACATTCTTGGCATGGACATTGAACTGGAGTTTGATGGTGGAGAGGCGGCGCAGACGCTCGTTCACGTCGTTGTTCTCGGCCATGGCGAGGCGAACACTTTGAAAGTTGGACGGCAACTGGCGGGCAGCTTGGATCGATCGAGTCTTAAAACTCAGAACGAAAGACAGAGAGAGCGCCTGGCAGGCGTTATGAAAGCTTAAGCATAAACAAAGCAGAAGTTCACTCTGTTTATAAAGAAAAAAAAAGCCAGCTGATAAACAGCAACGCAGACCCAGCAAAGCAGCTGAGTCAGCGACGGCTTTGCGATCCGTTCGGTGTTCGATAATAAAAACTCGACGTAATCAAATTACAGCCACATAACGAGTGGAACAGCTGAAATCTCAGCGCCCTCACTGGGGAAAATATTACGTAATCTATCAGCGGATGGATTAGCATCGTTCTATGAAGTTCTTAAGAGCAATTTGGTTGCCTTTAAACTCCCTGGATCTGCTCGTCCTCACATAATAAAATTCTGGGAGAGGAAAACTCAAAAAGCACTTTGCCCAACATAATTCAGCAGCTTTGCCCGACTCTAATTTATATGTTTTATGGGAGAAATCACATTTGGAGACACACACCGAATTACCCACTCTGATGTTTAACCAACGAGCCATTCAGTTGGCCACCTCAGCGGCCGCGAGGCATGAAAAGGAAGAGAAACTTTTGGGAGGGACGACGGCTAAATCAGCCGATGGGCTAATGCCAGACAGTAAAACGGATGAATGGGACAGCAAAATTTTATGCTCGAGGGAAAAATAATGCAAAGGACACGCCGCACAGACTGACAGACGGACAGGCAATTGGAAGAACAAGCAAACCAAAAGTGAAAAAGGTTCGAAAGGAAACGCATTGAACAGTGGGCCGAACCAATGAAACTTTGAAAGATTTACGGGGTTAACGGGACTGTGGCCAGCCGTCTGAAGTGGGCAATTATTTAGGCTTTTAACATTTTGGCCACGTGGACCCGCAAATCGGAAACGGAAACCCACACCCCTGATCACCCCGAGGCCATTGAGGTTTCAGCTTTTTATTTGAATTTCAAGGAATTTAATTTCCAAATGGCCTTCCTTCCGCCTTAAAGGTAGACGATTTAAGAAATTGATTTCTTGTGTCCGACATTCTAGCGCCCTGGGAAAACGGCCCGCCCATCAATTATGAAGTACAATTTCACTTTAAGCAAATTACAGCGGCCAAACTTTCACGCACAGCACATCGACGGGCCCCGTCGAAGTTGTTTGCCTCAGTCAATCATCGGCCTGGTTGCTGAACTAATTTGCTAAATTTAACAAACCGTGAGCCAGCGCCGGGCCAACTCATCTGCTGTCCTCTCGCTGAGCTCACACAAAGTTAATTACAATAATGAAGCTAATTTAGTCGCTTGGCCGACGGCCGACTACCGAGACGGATAGACAGAGAGCCGAGTAGATGAAGAAACCACAAATTAGGAGGGAAAATGCCCAAAGAACAGGCCAAAGGACACCCGCTGTCACTTATCTTAATCTCAAGAGCATTTCTCAAAAACGGCCTCCGCCACTTAAATTATAGCGGCGATTTTTTACCTCAAATTGGCACAGAGCCTATGGAAATTTGAATGCTCTTGGGAATCCGATTTCAGCTCAGTTTCCTTGAAGTCTAAGTTGAAATATAGATCAAAACCCTGGGATATCTCAAAGTCTAATCAAAAGCTGAGTTTTGGTTACCTTTTTATAATTTCTTAATTATAAAAAGGTAGAAAGTTGGATACTCTGAGGAGCTTTTAAGTCTCCGATTTCAGCTAAATTTCCTTTAAGTTTTAATTTCCTCTCCTAAGGTTTCTAAAATCTTCCAATTATTGTTTTCTGATTCTTTCGGAGTATAGAGCACAGAGCCTATGGAGATTTGGATACTCTGAGGTGCTTTTGAGTATCAGATTTAAGCTTAGTTTCCTTGAAGTCCTAGTTTGAATATAAATAAAAACTTTAGGAAAAATCTCAATTACTTTCCTCTTAAACCTTTTCTAAGGTTCCTTAAATCTCCCAATCATTAGTTTCCATTCTTTCTGCAAATGGAAAACCCCTTAAATTCTTCTCTAGGGAACATAAGAAAGTCTGAGAATTTTTGAGTTTTTTGCATGCAATTGTTTGTGAATATTTCGGGGGGATTTTTTGGATGGCTCTGGGGTTCTGTTGCGAGAACTTGCCAAAGTTATTAACTGCCACTAATTACACATTTTCGCGCAACGCATTTATATTCATGCAGTTACTTTTTCATTTTCATTTTTATGTGGTTTCCCATTGGTCGAGGTGAAGGTGGCGGTGGGGGGAAGGTAATTATGGGCACTTTTTTAATGCTTTGGGTAAGCTGGTTTGACTCTACGCGGCGTTGAACTGAGCTCTCGCCTTAATTACGGAGGATTATAAATATTAAAAACGGAAGCACTCCGCGTAATCAGACAAAAGTACGAGCAATTTTGGGTTCCTTTGCTTTCCGCGCTGAAATTGAGAAATGGCTGCTTAATGAGCCGACGACGAAGGACGAGAAATTTGATATTAACCAGCCAGCCAACCCACGACGGGCAGGTGGAGGCCTCGCGCGATTAACAAGATTCATTTGCGTTAATTATGCCCCCGGCGTTGGGAAAACAATAAAACCCTAGAAAGGCTCACAGAATTCGAGCCTAAAAATAACTCAAAATCTCGCACACAATGTCAAGTGGCCGGCAGCAGGCGGCTTCTGGCAAGGACTCTCGTTATGGCACCGCTGTCGTCGATTCCAAAATAAAATAAAGAATAACCCACACACAAAAGCAAAGCATTCAAACCACAACGACCGCCTCTTCTCCCTTGGAAAAGCGCAGCAGCGTGCAAGGCGGCCGTGGACGACAGGTGGCGGCGGCAAATGACGAGACAGCAGTTACACGAGGGGACGGGGCGGGTTGGAGGGAAGGTGGCAACTTGACATATGCTATGGCGTGCAAACGAGTTGGGTAAAATGTCTTGACCGGAATGCCTGATGGCCTGGCCCGCCCGGCCTGACGAAGACGAAGCTGTGCCACCGCCCCGCCCCGCTGGCCGTATTGTCGCACTTGAATGGCATACAAGACAAGCGGCTAACAACGCCGGCACACCCCCCACGCACACACTTTGACATTTGTGCTTGTAGAGCGCCACATGTGCCACACACACACACACATACACACAGCGTGGGACAAGCGTGCACAAACGTGGAAACGTGTCCATCTACACCCACTTGAAATGCCAAGAAAATGGAATAGAATCCAACGAAGATTTGATGCTCTTTCGGTGACAGAGAGTTAGGAGGTCTACTAATTTGGTTTCAAGGGTTTCTTGGGGAAAAATCGGTTGAGTCTACGTCATTTTATCATTTAAAGCGACAGGAAGAGAAACGCTGTTCAGGAAAACTGAAATCTTAGGATCTGAAAATGAATATAGAATTGAAACGAGTGGAAGAGAATCGTTGGCTTAAAAATACTGAAAGCTACTATTGAATGTGAAACTGAAACAAGACGAAGGGGAACGTAGGTCTGGAAATATTAAAGCCTGTAAGGTTGAAATTGGATGTAGAATTGGAACGAGTGGACGAGAAACTGAAGAACCTTTAGATTGAAAATTGAATGTGGAACCGAATCGAGTAATAGAGGAAGGTTGGCCAGGAAATACTGAAATCTTAGAAACTGAAATTAAATGTTGAATTGGAGCGAGTGGAAAAGGAAATTTGGCCAGGGATTATTAAAGTCTTATAAGATGAAATTGAATGTGAAATTCAGAACGAGTGGAAGAGAATGAGCTTCAATTGAATATGGAATTGAAACGATTTGAAAGAAACGTTGGACCGGAAATCTTGAAATTGAATGTAGGATTGAAATCAGGGAAAGTTGGTCTGAATATATAAAAGTCATAAAATTTGAATTTGAATGTGGAATTGGAGCGAGTGATAGAGGAACTTTGGCCAGGAAATACTCAAATTTCCAGGGTTGAAATTGAATGTGGAATTGGAAAAAGTAGAAAAAGAACGTTGGCTTGGACACTGAAATCTTAAAAATATAATTGAATGTTTGAATTGTTTGACACAACCGGGACTGTACCTGGTGATTGTTTTTGTATCAAGGGATTCGGTAAAAAATCTACTAAATAGTCTGCTGATTGATTTTGATAAAAATTAAACTCATTTGACCTAAGAACAAGTTAAGGAATTAATTGATAAATGTTCTATATTCACAATCCTTTGACTGTTCAAAACGCTTTGCCTGCCAAACTCCTTCTAATTCGACTGACTGCGCCCCCCCTGCTCGATTTGAGAAGAGTATGGGAGCAACAACAAAAGCAGCTGGGCCAGCAACAACAACAACTTGTCTAACGAGGGTTTGGTCCGGCTGTTAGCTGGAGTGGGGGGTGGGGAGGTCCTTTAGTTCTCTGACTGGAGCAGTCAAACTTGTTTTCCACAAAATGATTTATGACAATGCGTTGAAAGTTTTACTCGTGTGTTCGCCTCGTACGGCTGTCAACGGCAGCAACAGCAACACAGCAACTTCTCTATATATTGATGGCCACGTCTATTAATATGATAGAGGAATTGTTTGGCCAACCGCAAGGAAGAAAAGCTGTCCCATCGAATGACCAGTCGATGGCACGATGACTGGCTCGATTCGATTATCAGATTTTCAATTTGCGCCAGTGTGAAAATTATTTAAGGCTCACAGGTGTACACCCACCCACACACACATGCCAATAAGTTGTCCAATGAATGGGACATGCCCCGTCGCAGTGGCTGCACTGCGCTGGGCAAAAAATAGCGTCAGCCACTTGCACGTACTTGAGAATTGGCAATCTTGGGGCGGCGCTGTTACTTTTGTACCGCATTTAAGATGCAGTCACCGGTGGCAGCACAGACGGACAGACGGACGGACTGTGCACTTGTGGCACGTCTCTCATATGCCACGAATGCGTCGCGTTGCACGCCGCTGACGTTAATGTGCCGCAAAATGTTACAGCTGTCGCCCCAGACAGTCCAACCGGTCGACGCCATCTGCCCGCCGAGGTCGCCGTTGCCATTGGCGTTGGCGTTCCTTCGGACCTACTTCCTGGCTGTTGTGCCTTATTTGTCTGGCGAACTGTCAAACTGACATTCATTGACGCCTGACATGTAATAAACGCCGGTGAAATGAAAATGCGGCAGGGAAGCCCAATCGCCTGCTCTTTTTTTGGGGCAAGTCTGCGGAAATATGATTTTCTCTGTGGGTAATAAAAAAGGACAGCCTATTAATAAAACTCATTGAATTGAAGGGGCGTTAATTGAATTGCCTGTGGGCGAGCTCAAGAACCCACAGAAATTCCTAGGAAATCTTAAAGCAGCGCTGGTGATTGGATTTCTCAGTAAATTCAAAGCCTCAATCTGTTCCAGGAAGCCTGCCAAAAAAAGCTCGTTCGCCATTTGAATATTCGTTGCCGCCTGTAAATTAAAGAAACTCTAATTTAAATTCCACCGAACGGCTTGCCAGGAGCAGAGCAAATTTCCTAAACCGGCAGTCTGTAGTGCCCAGAAAAAAGAACTAGAAAAATAAAAGCTGCAATACAGAGAATTGCCGGCCCAGAGGAGGGAATGTCAGGTGGCCGCCCGGTTGGCTCAGCCTCGCTCGTTCAAACAAAATTTTGCACAATGCAAACATAATGAGTTTGGGGAAATGCAAATAACTCGCAATGGAAATCATTATTGAGCACTGAAGCAGGCAGCCCAGCCCGACAGCACGGCAAGGACCCCCGTCCTCCGAAGGAGATGAGTAATTTTAACTTTTGGCAACGCTGGTCAGACGGGGGACAACAGTGGCCAAATCTTGCCAGCAGTCATGGCCAGTGAACGGAAAGCAGAGTGCACTTTTTGTTGCAACTGTACCGACGCCATCTTTGGGGAATGCTGCGATTTCTAGTGTGCAAGCAAATGGAAAGGAAAATAGAAAAAAAACGAAGCTACAAAACTCCAAATGGCCAGTTGAATGGCCAAGAAATCACACAAGTAGCGACTGCTAACGGTGATAATCGTTGAAGGATTTCGATTATTCGACCAAAACTTGTTAAATGAAGTGTTTTAAATTTACGATTTCCCGCCGAATTTATTGCTCACGAAAGATATTTACGCTTGGCGGAAACCGACCAGGAATCCCTTGCTATCAGTGGCAGGAATGGAATTATCAGGTCCCGTGCCTTGGGAAGGATGATTTTCATTAATTTCGGTTTATTGCGTTGGGTCGACGACTCGACACGTGCGCCTCTGATGAGAGGCCGACTCTCTGAAATGCCAACAAATTGAAAAGCCAGAAAAACCGAAGCTGAGCTGAGCTGTTAAGCGCGTTAGGGCGTTGTGATTGGAGTCGCTTGGAATCACCGGGCCCCCCCAATCGACTCAACCCCACACAGGACATGCAGAGCAAAAAAAAAAAAAAACAACCCAGAAATGAGAAGAAACATTGACAAAGCTGAAAACGATTTTGATGGCAGTTCAGGGAATCAACGCAAGCAAAAAATACACGCGCCCTTGCTTGTGTGGGAGGGGAAAGCGGAACGATGAACCCGCAGAAAGTCACAGGAAAGAAATTCAAGAGTCAAATGGAGGGAGGACTGCCGTGAAAACTGTTGTGGGTTTTGCTTATTGGTTTTTGGGCTTACTCTACTCACAGCTGATTGGATGGCTCTCACGAAATAAAGACAAAAGTACAGTTGGCTCACCGAAACGAAAATAGATAACTTCATCTAAGAATTGATAGAATTCAATCAGAAGATTTAAGCTTTTAACGATTTTCTAGCAAAGTTTTAGAGGAACGAAATATGTGAAATAAAATGCAATGGAACGGTGGAATTAAGCTCTAAGGAACAGTGGAATTGGGCCATTTGGAGGATAAGACTTTTTACTTTTATAGTCCCAATCAAAAACCAAAGTTTTAAGTTGGTCTACAGGTTGAAATTATCCTTGCTTTAGTCGTACAAACTCTCGATACCTTCAAGAATTTATTCTACTCGAAACGAGTTGTATTCAATCGAGAAAGCGTCCCTTTGAGGAAGATATCCTGTAGCGATGACGAAATTCTTTTACACAACTGTTAAGAGCAGCGCCAACATCCCGGAGCTGAGTTGGCTCGCCCTTCTCCTGCCGCTGACGATGCCGGCGAAATGGTTAAGCCAATTACGTGAGCCAGCAACTGGGGCCAAAACAAAAGGACAATAAAGCGGTGGCTCGTAAATGCGCTCAGCAACAGAACCCGTTGCGGAATCAAATGAAGTGGACCAGAGCGAAACGAACGGACGACTTACCGCCCGGCCCGAGAGTAAATGATAGCAACAAAGCAGCTTAGCTAAGCAAACTGGACGCTGACGTGGCCGTACAGCTTCATTTTCAATAAGGCCCGCCAAAAAAAAGCACCCAAAGAAGACCGAAAACGAAAGCCGCAGCGAAAAGGCGAGGCGAGCGCAAGCGACAAAACACTTTGCATACTTTTCTGCGCTCCCACCCCAGGCCCATTCAAGTGGGCTGGGCAGGGCAGGCTGCCGGCCACCAAACAGCAGCAATGGCAGCGCTCACTTGATGAGCTTTCCTCCCAATTACATTGGTCCGTTGGCCTGCCGGTCGGTGGCGGGCGGCTGGGCCATTTCGGGGCTGAATGGCGGTGCCGGGCAAATTAACTGTGGCCTCGTAAAATTGAAGTATGTTCTTTGCCATTACAGTTATCTCAAAATGGCGGCCATGTTAGTTTTCCTAAGAGCGCCTGGCATGTGTGAGTGTGCGTGCTTGGGGCTCTATAAAAATTATCATAAGTCTGCTGTCCGCCGCCTCCACATGTGGTAAATGAAATTCTCTGCTGAGATTTCAACACCATCTCTATGGGGTAATCAAACTAATTGGCCGGGGAAAAGGCATTAAAACCAACACGGAAATACATACACACCAAAGTCAAAAGAGCCGGGCTTGGTCATTCAGCGAAATAGAATATCACAAAACATTCGGCGCTGCTCTTAAATTCCTCAAACTTTTTTACAACAGCACAGAGTGTCGAGTCTAGGAAATGGACAACAGGAATTCCTTGAAAATAAATAGAACTTTTAAAGAAGAACTTTGCCTGATTTTATCCTTAAATCAGTACGATTAGGAGCAGCTCTCGCTGCTCCTTTCTAGATTGACTTCTCAGAAAAAAAGAATAAACTTATCTTTGCCGCCTTTGCATATTCATAAAGCGAACGCTTTCTTAAGCTCTCCACGTCTCCCCGGGTTGGGTCTATTGTTGAGCACTTTCAACAATTTCAACTCCGATTCTATGCAAATTTCACGCCTAACAAAACCCCTACAACAATAAAAATAAACCCAAGGCGACAACTTTTGTCTTACACATTCGCTGCTTTTGTCTAACAACCAAGACATTTGCAAAAGACCGACCCACCGCCCCGGCCCACCGTCCAGCCAAAGTTGTCGCTCTTTTATCTCAACCTGACAGGGAACACCAACCACCACCACCACCAGCAACAAACCCAACCACCGACCACATTGTTGTCGACGGGCATCTTGCATTTCGCGTCGTCTCCGAGAGAATCGCGCGCGAATCGTGATGTCGAAAAATGCAATTTTTAAATTTCCATTAATTTCGCGCTGTCGAGTTTTGTGAAATGTCACTTGCGAATTCAAAACGTCGCACGTTGTCGGCCCAGAAAAGCGTTCGGGGGTTGAGTGAGGAATTTTCTTTCCTTCTCTGTTGTTTTGTGTTTTCAGTTGTGCAACACTGGAAAATGAAGGTGAGCAGACAACAAAGCCCAGCAGAATTTAACAAGGATTACGGCGGCTATAATTTACTCTCTGTAACGCGACTAAGGAAGGAAGATATGAGGAAGATAAATAAGAGTTGAAGCTTGGATTCCGATCCTTAAGCTAAGTTTTAAGAGCGGAAAGTTCATTTCTATGGAACTCCTCAAAACATCGAAAAGGCTTCCAAGATCCTATCGAGTTCACTGGACTACAGAGTCCCATAAATGGATCATGAAAATAATCTCATTCCGATCGTCTTACATTGATCCCCAAAAAGTTTCCTGTAGCAAGCAATACGACTAAGGATATGAGGAGAGTAAAAAAGAGGACAAGTTTGGAATCTGTTCCTTCCCAACTGAAAGAATAAATGAACAGATTAGATCCCGAAACTGAAGAACGAAGCTTGAGGAATTGAAATTTACTTTCTGTTGAATTCCTCAAAAGTTTACTGGACTATATAATCCCATAAATGGATAATAAAAAGAACCACATTCCGATATTCTTTCATAGAATTTAAAACCCAAAAAGTTTCCTATGGCAAAAGAGAAAACGAGACGCGAGCCTGACTGATGTGTGTGTGTGTGGCATCCATTAAATTCCTTCCGCTGCCAGGGATTCAGCGACCCGTACGAGAGGCTTCGGGCGGGCAACTAACAAATGTGTCACACATCCCAGACCGACGACCCTTCAGCCCCAAATAGAATGGCAGGGGAGGGCAGGCACAGGGACACAGATGAGACAACTGAGCCGATGTCCTACCCCCCGGCAAAGGTGGCAATAACGCAGAGTACCCAGGCCACCGGTGACGCCCACTCAATCCACTCGGGGAGGTGAGTGAGATGCTCGCGAGCATCCTTGTTGGCGCTTCCGAGGAGCAAGTCGGGCTGGGCGACAACGTGACATTTAATTCGAGATGTTTTTTCCTCTTTTCTTCCAGAGAGCTTTGTTGTCGATTGAAGAATTTGCAGGACGAACGGAAAATCCCCGACGGCAAAAAGTAGATGACGAACTTACCTAAAAAGAGAAAGAGAAAAAAGAAATCAGTTGACGGCTGCAGTTTCAATCAATTTTTCAAGCGGTCGGCCAACTGTCAGCCTATTAAAAAAAATAAAATTCCGGTGATCCGGTGCGATATTAATTTTTAATTTTTTGTGTAAATAAAACCGTTGCAATTGTGGGCGTTTGAGGGCGGGCCGGGGCAGGCAATTAATTTGTAATTTTAAATATTTAAAATGCACAATTATCCCACGCCCAGAATGCCCGGCCCGCCAAACAAGCCGCCCGGCGATTACAAATGGGCGTGGGAGTCGAACACGCCCACCAACTGCCGGCCGACCGCCGTCCACAGGACATGCAAACATCAAACGTCAGCGCAGCGGCCGCATGTCAACGACAGCGACGGGGGGCGGCCAGGGTGTGGCTAGCGGACTGGACTCTGTCAACCAAATGACAGCTAGAAATGCTAAACGGGTTAGCGAGAAATCTATAGAAGTTTGAATACACTTTTTGCTGATTGCCTAGCGGGACTGTACTTTTTTGGCATCGACACAATTTTAAGACTGTATGAGGCTTACAAATCAACTGAGACTGTTTTTCTTTCCGTCCTTGGGGCCACTGGAGAGCTCTTCCTGGCAAAAAGGGTATTCCTGGCGGGTTTGAGTCGGAGGAGTCACCCTGCTGACCGCCAGTGTGGTTTGTGGCCCAGCCCTGTCGCTGTACACATCAAATCCAGGCAAATCCATACATGGCACATATATCCTGCACCTGCTCTCACTAACCAAACACACACATCACACACACACACACACACATAGAAGCCGTCGTGAGTGGGCTGCTTGGTCGAGGGCATCGCTTTGTCGCCGGCTTCGGCGTAATTTTCGTGCTAAGTGCATACAATAAATTAATGATTGGTAGTATGACAAAGTGATTAATTGTCGGCCACAGGAATGCGAGAGCCTGGCCGGCCTATCGGCTTGCAGCCCTTTAATCGAGGTGGCAAGTTGGCCGGCCTGCAGTTTTCCTACCCGGCGCATGACTAATGATCATTTGGCCCGACCGGCTCGAATTACCCGGGCCAGGTGGATGCGTGTGAGGGTCTCAAAGTCAAATTAGCGCAGTTGAGCGTAAAATATGAACTTTTGACTAATTGATTGAGCGGCCCACCGGCCACTCGAAGGACAGCGACAGTGACGGGCACTTGATATGGGAAATCGCCAGCGAACAGTTTAAGCAACTTGAATTTGTAATTGGATTTTAGCTATCAGTTGAGTTTTAGTTTTGGGGCTGTTTTTTTATCAGTTGTAGTTTTTATTTTGCGCTTATTTGTTTGCTTTGAGAGCGCAATGCTGGAATGCAAATATTTACTTTTATTCTACAGCTGCTATATGCCAAATATTTAATATCCTACGGTTGTGCAGATAAAGCGAAAAAAAACCACACCAACAACAAAAGGCAAAATAAAACTCCCACTAGCCTAGAAAAACAAACCCCGGCGATATTTGCATGTGGGTGAGCCGAGCCAGACAAAAAAAAAACTGCAGCTAAACAAAACAGTCAGCCGGACTTGCAGGATCTGCAGGGTTAGGTCCGCCGCAGTTAACGGTATTTGCATGTAATTAAATTTCTGCCCCGCACTTCGGCGCTGTTTGCTTTCCGCGGAGCCACTTAGGCGTGGGGTCGGTCATTCAACTGGGAGTAGCCTGGAAAATGCTTTATCGGATGGGAATTAAAGGTAGAATATTTTCAGAGAACCCCTCGGTGATTTCATAAGCAAAATTCAAATAAAAACCTCCACCCGGTGACCTTTAATATTTGGCAGCCAAAAAGAGAAGCAGACAAAGGAAAAATATTTTCAATTATCGAGAGATCGGCAATTTTATCCATCGACACTCACAACTCAAATGCAAATCAATTTAGCCAGCGAAGGAGCAACTGCCAAAAACGCCAGCAGGCCATAAAGGCCAACGAAAGTGGAACAGATGAGCCAACATTGCCAAAATTGGCCAAGTGGGCGGACCGACCACAATCGTCCAATAAAAATAAGCCAGAATATAAACAAAAACACACAAACACACACACCCAGAAAAGCATTCAATCGACTGATGAACACGGCAAAGCGAACAGAGGCCACCACCGGCCATTTGGTGTTTGTGTGAAGCTGGAAGCAAATCAAAGCTAAGCCAACGAGAGGAGCACCAAGAGTTGTCAAAGAAACAGAAGTTAACAATATCAAATACATAAATTAAATGGAGATTTTTTTTAGAGGTCTTTCAATTTAATTTGGTTTTAAAAATTGCCAGTGACGGTTGGTTGAAAATATATTAAGCAATTTTAGTAGTCTATGAGCTGCCCTCGGTTATATGAATTTAATGGTGTCCAGGGCATTTCATATTCGTTCTGATATTGAATTCAATTTGCTTCGCTCTGTGCGAGCAGCAAATGCCAAAAGTCGTTTTCATATAAGAAAACGAAGATTTCTATTAAGTCAACAAATCGTTGGGATGGCCCGGCCTGGCCGTGCTTACTGCCACACGCATCTCATCTAATGAATGAGGTGTAGAAAGAAATGTAAACAGACACTTAACCTCCACCAGCACCACACCCACCACACCCACGCACACCCACACCCAAAACACTCGAGCAACTCGCGACAGGCGAGCCTGGTAAAAGGTAAGCTAAGGGTGTGCGTGTGTGTGTGTGAGTGCAGCAAAGTCACGTAATTCTATTAAAGATTATTTAATAAAAGAAAATTAAAAAAAAGAAAAACCGTGTTAATTAACGCGAAAGAATCTCCTCTTCTTAGTATTTATAATTCGGCCCACGCGTCGTATAAGCAATTCGGGTTGTCATTCACCGGGATTGGGTGTGAGTGTGTGCGTGCTTTCTTCAAGGATAAATTCAACTCAATTGTAAGAACTAAAATTCAGTAATGTCAGTTCAATTGGACAAAATCGATAGTTTTTGAAGCGGCTGAGCTCAGGAAGTTATGGATCAAATCAAAGGGATTTTCTACCTCACTTGTAAGACAGTGAAGGAATTTGAGATTCTAATGAGTTGGTTAGCGACCTGAGGAAGGATTTTAGCTCCTGCCATCAAATTTTCAATTCGGCTTAAGATCAAATCCCAATGAAAAAAGATAAAATCTGACTGCACCCCAAAGGGAACCACAGAATTTGACATTCTTTAAGAGAAATATCAGTAAATTTATTCCAATCATTATTTAAGATTTTCTCTTCTGAAATTCCAATCTTTTTTAAGCCTACTTTAGTCTTCTGAATTGCCCCAATCTCCCCAAACCAAAAAGAGTTATTCCCGCTTTTTTCTTCCAGTTGTAACGTTTCCTTCCTTTTCTCTTCCTTAGTTCAGTTGGTGATAATCAAATTTCTACACTTAGAAGAAATTTGCAAAGAGTCGCTTTTGAAAAATTCCTTCAAAAACTTCTAGATCAATTTTAAGCTTTTAGTATTTTTCCGAATTGACTTAATTTCCCCAAACCAAAAACCAAGCCCGCCTTTTTCTGCCTTCTGTAACCTTTCATTCGCTTTCTCTCCCTTTAGTTCAGTTGATGATAATCGGATTCCTTCATTTATACGAAGAGTTTCTCGAACAAATTCCTTTAAAATAAATGAAGGGCATACAGAATTCGGTCATAACTGATTAGGTATGAAAACTGGATATAAAAACCATTAAAATTGCGATTCAATTTGAAACGCTGGTGGATTTGTTTTGGCTGGGATGGGAGATCTTTTGAAGATCTCAGTTTAACTTCAAGTTCTTTGAAAGAGCAATGAAAACTGCATTAGTTTTTTTCCTAGCGATTTCATTAAGGATGCTGCCCTCCTTCGAGTCCAGCTCGTGTCCAGCAAAGAAGGTAAGAGAAAAAAGTGAAAACTAAAACAAAAATCAAAAACTTTATATTTATAGGGCGATGAGCAGCCAACATTTAGGAACCCCTTGTACGATGTGGTTACAAAATTAACCCCATCAATGTTTGACTACTTAAGGAACAAACCGTCCGCAGGCGTAGTACTTCCAGCAGGACAAAAATTTTATCCCATCACATGTGGGCCCTGGTCGGGAATCTCCATGATCCAGTTGCCCGGATTGGACCCCTTCCGAGTGGTTTGCTCAAAGGACATACCCGAAATCGGCGCCGGTTGGATTGTGATGCTCAAACACTTTCAAAACCGCGTTAACTTCTACAAAAACTGGACGCAATACGCAACTGGCTTTGGCTTCCTCGCTGGAGATCACTTCATAGGCCTCGACAAGCTCCACGCCTTGACCATGTCTCAGCCCCATGAACTCTACATCTCCGCAACTGTCGACAACAAAGTTAAGACTGCCCGCTATACGAATTTCCTAATCGCCAGCAATACCTCAAGATACAAACTCCTCCGACTCGAGGGGTACTCTGGATCCTTGGGTGATTGGTTCTCGGACAGCCAGTATATGTACTTTTCGACCTATGACAATGATAATGATAAGATGCCCACTGAGAACTGTGCAGCCAAAGAGGCCTCAGGCTGGTGGTTCAATAGTTGCTCACAATTGTGAGTAAGGATAATTTGTGATTTTCTTGAATGATTTTTGATTTGTTTTTTGCAGCCAACCCGTTGCTTATAATCCTGGAGGTCAAAAGCTAAAGTGCAAAAACTTTTACATGCACTTGGGAGATTGCGAAAAAATCATCACTAAAGTTCAAATGCTTATTAGGCCTCTCTGCAGATGCTATTCTTAATAATGTTGCAGTTCAAGAATAAATATTAATCAATTTCCACAGCACAGAATAACTTTTTAATTCCGAATAGCCGCTTTCTATTTCCGGCTGAAGGGCTCTCTATTTGCTTATCATGGAACCGGCAATTTATGGGAAACTTTATGCTATTTCCTGGATCCGCAAATTAAACACACAAAAATTGTCAAAATAAAAATATTTTTGTGTAAATGTTTCATGGCAAAAAATGCAATTTATTTGCATACATAAAATATCAGAGATATAAAGATATCACGAATTTAGTTTGTTTAATCGTTTAGGGTTTTTAGGAAACTTTCCTCGCTGTCCCCCGTTAATTTAAAGTGCGAAATAAAGAGAAATTTTGCACTCGCTTTGCATGCGAATTATGCGATTCCTCGGATCAAGAACCGCGTGCCGCATGCAAACGGCCTCTTTGTGGTGGGACCGGCAATTGGGCGAGGTGGCTAAGAATTCCAAGAATGCGCCAACACCTGGAAAGGCGAAGCCGCACAAGATGCCCTCGTCATCGGCCGCCCACTTGGATTAGACGGGTTAAGGAATTCGGCGTCACAGCTATTGGCCTACTGACGCCACCAAGTCAATGACTAGAGAGGGTTAAATGAATCCCATTAAGAGCATACAAAGTTCAAAATAGTTTCAAGGGAGAGAGGACTCAATTGAAGACTCCAATCCAAAGATCCAAGAAACTTCGCCAGATTTCTTCTATTCGAGAATCGAACCCTTTGCAGGCGTGAAAATTGATTATTTCGCTTTTAATCGATTGGTGTTCCATTTAATTTCAAGCTGTATTTTTTAGGGTGGCTAATTGGGAAATCTTGAAACTTGAAAACATTTCTATTTGTGAATATTTCCGAAGAACAATGAAAATAATCTCAAGTTCGCTCCTCATAGTTTTGACAATGCGAATAATCGACTGTCGAGAGCCATTGACGTGTGGATTGAACAAAGTGAGATTAGATAATCAAACTTCGATTAAAATTAATCAAGTTTCCCATGAACAGGATGAAAGCGTATTAAGGACCAAAAGTGACTTAGTGTGGAGTCTTCGCGGGCTGGACGAATCATCGTACTTTCAGATACGAAGCAAATATAGCAAGACACCTGCATTGAGGGCACTTCCGCTCACCTGCGGATATTGGTCAGGAATCAGAACTATACAGGTTCCTGGCTATGATCCAATTCAAGTTCGTTGCGAATCAGACATTCCCAATATCGGGCCCGGTTGGATTGTCATTCTCAAGCGATATGAGGGCAATATAAACTTTTTCCGGAATTGGTGGGAATACGCCAACGGCTTCGGAACCCTAAAAGGAGAGTTTTTCATTGGCTTAGATAAACTTCACGCGATAACATCATCGCAGCCCCATGAACTTTACATCTACGCTGTTGTCGAATCACAAACGCAGTATGCACACTACACGGAGTTTTTGATCAGCACCAACACATCCAAATACCAAGTACAGCGTATCACAGGATATAGCGGAAATCTCGGTGATTTGATGGCCGACACCAAGGACATGTTTTTTTCCACCTATGATTTTGATAATGATAAAACAGACTACAACTGTGCACGTGCGGAATTAGGAGGCTGGTGGTTCCGTGCTTGTTCCGATTTGTAATTTATTAACCTTCTCCCTGAGTTTGTCCCGACTTTAATCCCTCTTGTTCCTTTTTTCAGACAACCTACGGCTGCGTTCGTTGGAAACGATAAAGTGCGTCACAGAGCATACTATATGCATACTTTCAGCAAACAAACTAAAAAAACCAAAATCATCTCGTATATTCAAATGCTTGTGAGGCCTCAATGCAAGTGCTACACTTAAATAAAATCAATGATCCTTTCATTGAAGTATCTCCTTAAGACAATAAAGAAATCAAATTAAAACACCAAAAACACTACACAATAAGACTTTGGGTTCTAGACATTTCAAAGCCTGCGGATGGTTCAATTTAGGAAATTTTTAAAGTGAAAATGTGTCGATTCCAAACCAAAAAATTATAGGGTATATTTCAGTCGACTCTCACTTACTTCCTCTTACTCTTATAAAGTTTAGGGTGTGTAGAAAAATTCAAATAATCGCGGATATCAAATCAAACACACCATGCAAATTTCATTAGTTTTATCCATAAAAATTGAATCGTACAATTTTAAATACCAAACTTAGGACAGTTTAGCATCGAAATGAAAGTATACGAGGTCGTCTTTTTATCAGTCTTGTGGAGAATTGTCAGCAGCTATCATTTGACTATTTCCGATTCAGATCACGTAAGATTACGAGATTAATTGATGCCGAAAAGTTTAAGAAAGTTTCATTCGGCAGAAAAACACAATGTCAAGCTCTGAAAGAAAGTCTCTCATGGAAAGAGTTGGGAACTTAAAGGACTCGGCT
>JBAMCP010001284.1:0-24880 GCA_037075105.1 Lissocephala sabroskyi | reverse complement strand
GGTGAGTTGGATTATAAACTCAACGCCTGCTCATCACTCCAACTTAATACGAAATTCAGGCAAACTTCTTGTGAAGCTCGAGGAAGATGCTCCCTGCTGTCCGCACGGCCCCGCGGTGCTGTTCTATTGGGACCCCGAGGGCCCGGACGGCGGCTACTACGCGTGTTCCGCCTACCGCAACAAAAAGGCCTGTGGATTCCACATGACGCCCTCGGAGTGGCGCAAAAGCAAAGGGAGGAATGCAAGGAACACTCCACCAGAGAAGTTACACCAGAAAGATCCCCTGCGGGTGGATGAGGATCCCACGAAGCACCTTTCGCCTCTCTCCCAGGATGATGTCCATGCGCAGTACTTTTTCGATGCCAAATCCCTGGAGTTTTTCCTGCTGCAGTGTCGCGAGCTAAAAATAAGGTAACTCAGCTCACCAAAGTGTTTCATCAAATTAATGGGTTTGTTTATAGAAAAGTGGTTTGCATTGGAGCCCCGCGTCTGCACTTTCACCTGCGCCAAACGAATGATCTCGCGAGCTTCCTGCTGGACTTCGACGAGCGCTTCGCCGGCTACCTGGGCCCGGAGGAGTTCTGCCTTTACAACATGTGCAATAATCACTTCTTCTACAGCCGCCAGCCCTTCGAAGAGTTCCTGCGTTGCCCAGCCGACGAGCCTGTTCTCCTGGTCACTGACCCGCCTTTCGGCTGCCGCACAGAACTCATCTCCCAGACGCTGCGCTCCCTTAACCGCCTCCACAACACCGTCAACCAGCTGCCCCACACGGCCCTGGCCATATTCTGGATTTATCCCTACTTCAACCTGAACCACATCCAGCAGGAGATGCCCGAGCTGGAGATGTGCGACTACAAGATCAACTACACCAACCACGACCGCTACACGAATAAGGGCAGCAAGAGCCGCGCCCACGGCTCCCCTGTGCGTTTATTCACCAACGTTTCCCTGGACCTACTCCGCTTGCCTCCGGATGAAGGCTACAAGTTCTGCGTGAAGTGCCGACGGCACACGGCCACCGAGAACGTCCACTGCAACGTGTGCAGGACCTGTCCGTCCCAAACCTGACAGACCTACCGGCACTGCCCCCACTGCCATGTGTGCGTGAAGCCGAACTACGTCCACTGCCCGCGCTGCCGGCGTTGCACGCAGCGCGGCAACCACGAGTGCGTGCTGTACCAGTCGAAGCAGCAGTGCCGCATTTGCCGCGAGCGTGGCCACATCGAGACCGGCTGCCCCAGGATTCCCAAGCGTCGGAGGGGGAAGGGGTCAGCGGGTTGCCTGCTGTGTGGCCGGGGACACAACGAGCTGCAGTGCCCGCAGCGAGGGGAATTGTTGCGGGAGGTGTCCTTTATGGGGAAGAGGACTTTAATTTAGCGGTGTAATTTTATTCGAATGTTCACACAACAAATGTACAAAATTTGATTAATATTTTTGCTTCGATTGGCCGCGTTTCGGCCGATCTGCGATTGCTTAAGGCAGCTCAAAAATTGTCAATAAACTCTATCACAATACGAGAACTAAGTTTAAATTTAAGCTGGGGATGGGGGGGGGCTTAAAAAAGTCCTACATTTATATAAAAATATTTGATGCGGGCTCCGGCATTCCGAGTGTTGCATGCTTTCTGGGACGGACAACACTTCTGTATAAAAATATCGAAATCTGCTGATTATGGTAAAATCGATTTAAGGCTCACACTTGTGCGGTTTTCAGTTCGAGAAACAGCCTCATTTAAGTTTGTAATTCGTTCGTTTTCAAAACATACAATCGTATATATATATTATATATCTACCTATATAAGGGCACCTCTGAGGATCGCCTTGGTTAATGGAAATGTTCGAGGCAATCCGCTTGCTTCCAATTCAATTCCTTAACTATCCTTATAGCTATTGAGCTTTAGATGTACAAAATATATATTGTGGGGCTTATATAACCGATCTGGAAGGCCATCCAGTCCGCCTCACCTTGTTTCATGCGTTTTTTGCTCTTCAAATTAAAATCAACACACGAAAACTTAACGAAAAAAAACACTCAGTCTAAATTAAATACTTTTGAATTCGCAGAAATTTCGACAAATACACGATTCGGGGTTGCATTTAAAACGGGGAAAATATTCGATTGATATGTTTAGATCATCAAGCTCTTAACTTTGTACTTAATAAATATTCCTTACACGCAAAGATAAGTAAATCGATCCTACACTAAGGCCCTGAGTTGGGCCAGAATCAAAAATTATAATTGCTTATGGGGAGAATTTTGATTAATTTTCTGGGCCGAACTCAGGGCCCTGCAATTCAACTAAATTAAATGAAAAATAGCTTAATTTCTAGCTACGATTACTCTGCAATTTGGGAGGCATCGGAGCGGCCGAGGGGAGCAGGAGAAAGATCGTTTCAAACGCTCTCCTGCCTCGACCGGACGCGATGCTTCGATCGTCAGGCGGATGGTGGGATTACGAACTACAAACAAACAAAGACAAAAAAAACCGGACAAATTCAGGGAAGTGGACAAAAAATTCGACTAAAACTGGAGCTGATCCCAACGAGAGGCGTTCGCTTTAAATGTACGTGCGCTTGACTTTCGTCAGGGTGGACGTTTTGCTGGGCAGCTCCTTTTCCAGATGCTCTGTGGAGTTCTTGCATTCGTGACTCCGGTCCTTCTCGAGATCCAAATTGGGCGTTTTCTGTGTGGAATTCATGTGCGGCTTCGAGCCCATCAAGAGGTTGATATCCTTCCCGCTGTTTGGATGCTTTTGCAGGAATTGTCTGCAATTCAAAAACGATTAATTTAAAGGATCGCCAATTGCCTCCTCCGACTTACATTGGTTTGCCGTACTGAATGTGCCGGCCGGCGTCCATCTTCGTCTTGCTGCACTTGAACTTGTACAGAAAGATGCCCACGCAGCCGCCGAAGCCGAAGGCCACAACCAGGGCAAAGAACATGATCATTTGGCTGGAACTCAGGCCGGCCGCCTGGTGCACTTCATTCGTTGACTTTTGGGCATCTGCAAGTAAACAAACGTAAGAAGATTTTCTAAGATCAAAAGTTGTCCTCGACTTGCCATTCAGGTTAGTCATCATTTGGTCGGGGTCCACGGAAGTTGTGGTGATCTTGTTGTCGCCAATAAACGCGTTCAGCTCGAGCTCATCGCTGGTGGACTGCTCCCGCTCCTGGGCTGTGGTGACGGCCCCCACGTTGGCGTAGTGGACCTTCTGCTCATCAATGCCAAAGACAGCCGGCGGCGGGATGGTGACAAAGCTCACCGTCTCGGGAGTCCTGTGATCCCGGTCGGACTTGGGGCAGAGAGCGGCAGCCGCCTGCTTCGTGGTGTTCAAGCTTTGGAGATAAGTTTTCGTGCCGAATTTATGCTGGCTGGCAGCCAGATTCTTGCACTCGCGCGTCTGCTGGTCCCAGGCGCAGTTCGGGTCCTGCAGACTTAAACAGCCCATGCAGTCCACAATATGCGAGCAGTGGTGCAGCGGAACTGTGACCAGGCTGCCGTCGCTGGTCACCAGCAGCGTGTTGGTCTTGGAGGAGATGACCAGCTCGCGCACGGGAGTGCCGAGCGGCAGCACTTGCATCTCCGAGATGACCACGGTCAGGCGGTCGACCGTGTGGTTCTGGTGGGTGGTCAGTATGTTGATGAACTTGGTGACCTTGCCGTCGTCAGTGCCGCTGTAGATGACGTCGTAGTGGGCCCCGTTCAGAGCCTGGATGTGGGCGTCCACGGCAATCGCGGTGAGGCGGTGGTGCAGGTCCACTTTCGTCAGCAGCGGACGGCCGTGCACGGCGGACACGGAGGTCTCCATGAGTGGATGGTTCTTGATGAAGTTCACCGAAATGCTGCTGAGCATGCGGGAGTCGTCGACGCACTGGCCGGGCCGGGGCTTGGGCACTTGCTCCTGCTGCACGGGCAGCCAGTGGGACTGCGAGTCCTTCTGGGACTTGAAGTCGCCCTCGAAGGCGGCCAGTATATCGTCCACATTGTAGGCGCAAACGGCAGAGCCGCTAATGGCATTCACCGAGGTGGTGAAGACCGCGTAGACCAGCGACTTCCCATTGCTCTCCACTACCGGGCTGATGGCCTCTGCAAGTCCCCGGATTAGTTTATGGCTCAAAGAGTAGTGAAGTTTTACTTACGGATCTCGTCAAAGTAGAAGGGAAACTCGCCGGGCATCGAGCAGTTCAGTCGCGCCTTCAGGAAGGACGTCCAGCTCTTGGCATGATTGAAGGGCCCGCCGCGGTCGTTTTTGCACACCCGGCCCACCCGCGAGTAGACGGCCTTGCCGAAGTTCATGAACTCCATCGACAGCTCCCGGAAGAAGAACAGCACATAGCCATTCCGCTCAATGGCCCCCACGAAGTCCGGCTGGTTCAGCTGCTTGAGATCGTATTGCTCGGTCCTCAGGTTCTCCCTGTAGATCAGCGGATCCCCGCCCGAAAAGTCCGCCACTGTCGCGCTGTACAACTGCCCGTCCGCAAAGGCGTACGTGCTGTTGTGGGCCGGACTGTAAGGACACAGTCCCTGGGCCTCCACATCCCGGGTGATCTCGTAGTGCATGTGGTTGCCTGGCCGGCGTGGGGTCGAGTCCTCCGCCGGGGCATAGTGGCGGCAGCGCGGCTTGTAGGAGTTCGTGCCGCACAGCAGGATCTGCCCGTCGTCCAGCTTGGCGAAGACCCGCAAATAGTTGTGGCAGTCCCACTCCAGTTTGCCCTTCAGGGCGCACAGCTCGCGGTCCGCGTCCGAGGAGAACCATTCCAGGCGGCTCTTCTCCCGCAGTCCTTTCAGGCTGATGTTGTAGATCACATCCCTGGAAATAGCAGGCCACAAAATTATAATTGTTTAATTGCCGACGACGACGACGAGGCGAATTCCAACGTGCCCGCCATGCTAATTTGCTAATGATTTAAATGGCTCCGCGCTCCCGGCGGCCAGCCAGACGGAAAATTCTCAAGGTTAAGTTTTGTGCAAAGAATAATAATTATTTCATAAGCGGATAAATATTTCTTCAATTCCCTCACTATTCATCTTTCCCGGCCAGACGAATGTGCCTTTTCTGTCCAAGTGTCCGTCTGTATGTCTGCCCAACTGTCCATCTCCTCCGTCGTTGCTTTTTAAGGTGGAGATAAAGATTCTTCACAACTTTCGACTGATCCCCTTACTGCCAATTTAATCATCTATTCTAGCGAGACGATAGAGCCATTTCTGTCCAAGTGCCCGTCTGCCCAACTGTCCAACAAGTTGCTTAAATTTTCTGCTCTCCCATCGTTCCTTTTGAAAGTGGAGCTTGAGATTCTTCAGAATCACACTACCAATTTATTAATCTTTCCTGGAGAGACGATGGAGCCTTTTCTGTCCAAGTGCCCATGTGTTTGTTTGCCCAACTGTCCATCTCCACTATTATCCCTGTTAAGGATGGATCTTTGGATTCTTCAGAGCTTTCCACTGATCCCTTCATTTCCAATTTATTGATCTTTCCTGGCGAGACGATGGAGTCATTTCTGTCTAAGTGCCCGTCTGCCCCATTGTCATAGTTGGTTTAAAATTCTCCTCCGTTTTTTAAGGTGGAGCTTAGGGTACTTGAGAACCTTCCACTGATCCTTACTGCCAATTGATTCATCTTTCCTGTCGAGCCGATGCAGCCATTTCTGTCTAACCGCCCGTCTGCCCAACTGTCCACCTAGTTAGTTTAATTTTCTCCTCCCCCTTTAAAAGGTGAAGCTTAGGATTGTTCAGAGTTTTCCAGTGAAACAATAAATTCGCAGAGGTTGTCGATTTCGTGGTCACTTCCCGCGACTTCCGATAAGTTGGGCGGTTGGGCATTGGAACAAAGGCACTGCGCAGTGGGGCGAACTGGCTGTGCTCGATAAAATGAATAATATAAACACGACAGCAAATCGAGTGGCTAATTTCTAGGAAATCAGCACCGATTGGCATGCACTTGGGCATAAACAGCAAGCGACCCGAGTGAATTACTAATGAAAATCAATTAATACGGCCAGCGGGGAAAACACTCGCGTCATCTCAATGGCACGGGATCCGCTCAGCCAGGTAGACCCACTATGCTTGCCAAAAGAACTATAAGGATCAAACTTACTTGGCACCCACGAGGACGCTGGCATCGTCGTGGTCCAAAATCTTGAAGTAGTCGGTTTTGTTGCCAAAGAACCGCGCGATAATCTTGTCTTGCTCTGAAAAACATGCAACCATCAAAGAATGTCCACCAAGTTGTCTCTTTTCCACTCACTCGTCTGCGACTCCGGGCGCACGTCGGGCATCCAAGCAGAGCTGAGAGCCCAGCAGAAGCAGAAGGCAATTATAAATAGGTTGATGGGCTGGGCCGCCCCCCGGCGGCGAATTGAATTATGAACCGTTTTAATTATCATTCTGTTGTCGCTGCTCTGGCCGTCGCTGAAGGTCTGTCTCTCTGTTTAGCTTAAGCACTTGTATTAAGCGCAATTGTTGCATGAACCGGGCTGGGGTACAAAAAGTTCTCAGTCCGCAATCTCGGATGACTGGCTGGCTGGTGCCGCTGGGTCTGGCGCGGCACTCCAACTGGCTGGGGGGTGGGCGGGCGCCTGTTGGCCTCGCAGCAACGAGCAACTGGTTTCAATCGCAGCCGATTGTCATGGCGGGTTTCAGGCTTTTGGCTGTAACTGCTGACTCGGTTGTTGGTAAGGCTGGGCTGCTGGTGTTGGGGCGTTTTGCATGTTTTAAATTTGTTATTCTGTCACTTGTGGGGCTGTCCAGCTGGCGGCAGCTGGTGGTGCTTCCCCTTCCACCTGCACTGGCTTTTTGCGTTCTTTAATTGAGTCTTTTTCGCTCTATGTGCGCTGGTGATTGTAATTAATTGTTTGTGTGTGGCAGGAACGAAAAAGCAACTGAAAGAAATCAACCTGCAATGAGAACAAATGAGCAAATGAGATTATAGGAATTTTTACTGCTTATTTTAAAATAAAACCGCTTAATTACACATTTATTTTCTTTTGTTTTTCGAAATCAGCGCGGGATTAGTTGACCCGACGGAACCCAAAATGCGAATAACAAAACCTCTGAAATCCGAACACGAAATCACCCACACTACAGTTTGAGAGTCACTTACGCTCTCTCGATAGTTTGAGCGTCACTGGCGCGCCCTCTCTCTCTGACTCGTAGAGGCTTCCACTACACTACAGTTTGAGAGGCACTGGCGCGGCACTTGAAACGCTTCGATTTTCGTGTCCTTTTGAGGACTGCCCAGGGTTTTCCTGCCTTTTTGTGTGACTCACGATATTTTCCCACCTACGCCAACCCGGGGAAATCACGTGCGGTATTTTCCCCGACGCGAAACGTGTCGCCAGGACACTTCGAGGATGAGAGAGCAAATTTCGTTTTTTACACGTATTTCCCCCGCGGGCGTAGCACGAAAATCGTCTCACAGTTTCTCACGCACTCGATCGTCAAACAAACACAAACTTGTCAACGTCTGGCGGACGGCACCGCCGTCGTCCAATAAATTACTTTATTGGCCAATTGAAGGTCGAAACTCGTTTCAGGTCTGCTGGTCTGCAGGTCAGCCGTCTGTCCGCCCCGTCGGTGTCGTCTTTCCACCTCGCGAAGGTTTATGACAGGTCAAGTAATCCGTCCGTCCACTCTAAGGGCTCCGCAGGGACGAGCGGCTGAAACTCAAGTGGAAATTATGTAAATGACCTCGAGCCCCGAAACTTTTATCAATTGAGTTGGAATTTTTGTGGCTTTGCGGTCTCTCGAGCGACCCCTCGGTTCAATGCCAGGAAGTCCGCTCCGTTTAACGCCGCACAAGTCGCCCATATTAATTACCCAATTCCACATGGCCAGACCGACCGGGTGGCCTACATTGCCAGCCTCCCCACCCTATCGGATGACAGATAAGCGATAAGCCGAACCCAAGAACCCCAGACAGCCCGGCGCGTCGGTTCGGGTCACGTCTGTGTGCCCGGGCAATCATCGAATTTGTAGGTCTGTTTGCCCCGAGATTACTCCACTGGACGAGCTGCTCGGCTGCCGACTCCCACGTGAATCGCCTGCCCACGCGGCCCCTCCTAATCAATGGCAGGCCGATTTGCTGTCATTCACACCGACAACCTGTTCCCCCGACTCAGTGCCCGTGGGCGTCTTCAGCGCTCCAACAGGTGGCGCATTTGAATCCCCAAGTCTCTTTCGAGTCGTTGGCCGAGTGATGTAACGAGTGTTTTTCGATAACTCTGTTATCGGCGGTTCAATGCACTGTAACTTTGGAGCTTTCTTATCGGCCGACGGGCGGTGACTGTACGCAGGAGCACTTCCGAGAAGAGGCTGCGCATGAATCATGCGGATAACTCGTTTCCGAACGGAAGTGACCACCGATAGGCAAGTGATCGTCAACCTGAACTCATTTCATTCACCAGAACAGCGAGCGTGGGAGTCTCTGATTTATGTCTTCCCCTTGTTTGTCCAAAACATTCGAGACTTGTATTTAAATCAATATTTACACAATTGCACGGGGGAGCTAAGTGGGTTGGCACTTGACTTGAGCCGCGGCCAGGCGAGTGGCTCACGCGCGAGAGGAGTTTTGGGCGACGACTGGCGGGACTGGGCACCGTTAGAGGCTTTACAGTTTTTCCAGTCGACTTGTCAATCGAGCGCGCGTTGAATTGATTATTTATTCGATTTTCTCGAAAAGAACTCGTTTAACGATATTTTTTACAGTTCCGCAGACAGCCAGCAGCCAGCCGAGCCAGCCACTTGCATGACTATAATTAAGAAGTGGTTGGTTGGTTGCTTGGTTTCTGGTTGTGGCCACCGCCTGCACCGCCACCAGAACTACCAATAAATATGCTGGTTTGCTTGTGTGTGTTTAGAAACAAGTCCAATTCACCTGTAGCTGGCTGGCTACGCTGGGGACTACTAAATGCTGCGACGACAGCCCCAGCAGCGGGCCACCGTCGGCCACTTACACAAAACACTCTCGCACACACACACACACACGCGCACGGTTTATTTTCTTGTGTGACTTGTTTTTTATGCTCGCTTCGCGTTTGTTTATGGTATGTATCTATGTTTGTATGCTTGTATGTGCATAAATTAAAAAAAGGAGAAACACACGTCGCTATACACACAACAAGCAAACCTGTTTGCTGCTTTATGTGCTTGGGTGTGGAGTCGAGGAAATGAACGCGGGGGTAGCGGTGGTTGGGCTATGTGTGTAGCATAAGTGCAGTGGTGTGTGTGTTTTGGCTTTGCTGTGGGCATTGGCGGTGGCGTTTATTTTTTAAAACACATTTGTAACTATTAAATTGGATTGTTTTTCACTTTCTTTCATAGTACAGGGGTTAAACACATCCTTGTTGGGGTTTTACACTCACCAAAACTGATAAAATGTCTAAACAATTACGGAAATTAAGTCAAAAACACGGAACACCAAACAACGATTTATACTACGACGGCCATTTTGCTCGGACTGTATACTTCTGTATAATTCAGTTTGGTCACTCATGTATGACGTTGGTCCACTGTTGCTCTCCAGCCCTGATTTCCAGTGAGCGCGAACCGACACAACTTTCGCCGTGAATTTGAAATTAAAATTTAGTTTAAAAAATATAACAACAACAACAACAGAAAAATTGTATATAAATATTAAGAAAACTTCAACGAAACTTAACCAAGTTCACACCATATGTAGTTGCAGATTTAATCTTAAATTTTATGAAATTTTTACATAGACACAATCGGAGTCTACGTTAGGTTACTTGGCACTTAAAGGATCTTTTCTTCTTCACTTTAAATCTTTTTAGGGGTAATTTGTAGGGTTTCTGTTAAAAAATACGTCCTAAAAAGTACACCGGCTTGAATAGGCGACCAGGGCAGAAGACGCAAGTGCTTGCCCATCCCTAGAGCCTCGACGGCCAGTCTGGCAACGCCCGCCTTTCACTCGGCTCACATACACACACGCATAATTTGCGCTGCGGGACTGATAACTGATAAAAAACATATATCTGCTGTAAAATGGTGTAATTAAACAAATAAAGTGCAATATATCCAGTGCAATAACTCAAGATGACGTCCAAGTAAGTGCCAGTGGTGAATAACCTCCGCGTCGCCATCTCAGCCCTGTGTGTGCGTGGGAATGTCATACGGGCTGCCCGTCGGTATCGCTATGTGAGGGTTTTTTTGTTTGTTTTCTGCAGCAAAGGGAATCCAAGCAATTTAAACCATTTTCGCGTTGTACCCAAGTCCTTATTTATTACAAATCACTAATTAAAAATTGATTCCTTTATTCAAGTGCACTGAATGCCTGCACAGGCTTATCATTTCCCACCCCCCTCCCTTTTTACACTGTCATACACAATAGTGAATTGCGGGCTCTACCGCCCACAATGGGGCGTGTTTGTTGTCGTTTACTCAACCGCAGCTCGTTAGATATCCGATATTAATCAATGCAGCGAGTTTCTGCCCCGCGCGGGCAGAATGTTAAATTACCTTCGGGCTCACGGGCAGCGACGGATCGCATTCATATCCCATTTATCAGTCAGCCCGTCGGTCGGTCGGCCGTTTCTGCTCACTTATCAGCGTCGTCGGCCGTGCTGCGGTCGATAAGCTGCCACGATGCGCTTTTGAGCTGTTTCTGTTTTATTTATAATTGGAATCTGGCCACAACATGTTTAAGAGCTGGCGCAGCTCAGCGCCCAAGCGCTGGCGGCCCCCGCCAAGCCCCCCGAAGCCCCCCGGAAGGTGCACGTGCTCTTCTCACAGTGGCTCTCAAACTGTATAGCTCTAAAGCGATTTTCTCGTTTCTTTGCAGGGAAACGATGATCGTGTTTGTCTACGACACCGAGTGTCTGAAGGACGAAGCCGACGACCCCGTCTCCGCCGTGCTATACTTCCACCCCAGCTGGGTGTCGGACACCCAAAAGGTGGCCCTCTGCGGCCAGCTAATGGGCACGAGCTACTTCCTCAACGACTGCTTCTTCAAGCCGAGGATACTGGCCCTGCAGAACGGCAAGTTTGTGCTCAAGGAATTCGGGCGCTTCATCCTGGCCGTCGGCACTGACCGCAACATCTCCGACCAGCTGCTGGAGCAGCGCGCCGACCTGCTCAGCTCGCTCTTGAAGTTCTTCCATCGGGACTTGGAGTCGCTCTACAACCAGTACACCCAGCCGGGCCAGCGCAAGCAGCTCACCGAGAAACTCTACCAGATCTTCGAGACATATCTGCCGATGCTCCAGCGCAACGGGAACACTTTCCAAAACGTCCCCAGGCTGCGCATGCCCAAGGTGAGTGGACAATCCAAATTGCTTTTTTCAAGACTAACAACCTCCTCTTCTTGCCTTGCAGACCGCTAGTCACATATTCCTGGAGGCCATCCAAACCCTGCAGAGCTGCCAACAAACGCGTGGAGTTCTTGGCGGCGCGATTCTCTACCACAACAAGTGAGTAGCCTGGTGGCCTTCACTGCCGTTTTGCGATTTATTTAGGAGCTCTTTCGCTCTTTCAGGGTGGTGGCCACTCAGCTGAGCGACAGTGTCACCAAGCAGCTCGTCCTGACGGACCCCCGGCATGTGCGGAACACAGCCGAGCACCTGGACAGCCAGCAGTTCCACATTCCCCACGGCGTCCAGATGATGGCCGTGTACGTGGACTTGGCCCAGTACCGCCAGCTGGTGGCCGAGGCCCAGCGCTCGCAGAGCCTGCAGACCACGCAGCTGGCCCAGGGAGCCCTGCCCTTTCAGTACGCCAAGCGCAAGATGAAGCGCGACAAGTCCTTGATATTCACCCACATTCCGGAAGAGGAGCAGCCCACGGGCGCAGGTCCAGAGAAGGCGGACGGCTTCTCGGCCCGGCCCAAGTCCATGCGGCCCACGCATTTGCCTCTCCGACTGAAGAGCCTGCACAGCAAGGATCTGCCGGAATCCGGGATAGCCTCGATTAACTTCGACGAGACTGACTCCTACCCGGAATTTATAGGCCGCACGAGCGTCTGCTCCACTCCGATGACCGAGAACAAAGTGCTGCCGGTGGCCAGCGTGATGTCGATCTGCGCGAATCCCGACGAGGAGGAGGAGCCCAACTCGAATGGCAAGCTGGCGCCGTCCAGCCGCCGCAACTCCCTCAAACTCGATGTGGAAAAGTTCTTCCAGAACTTCATGGGCAACCCCAAGACCACCCGCCGCAAATCCTCGGCCGACCTGCAGGACGCCCTCCGCTCGATCACCAAGAAGCTCAGCCACCTGTCCCACGGCTTCAAGACCGACGTCAACCGCAATGGCAGCGGCGACGGCAGCGGAGGAGGCGGCGGCAGTGGCGGTTCCCCCGACTTCATCGAGAACGACGACCCCGCCTACCCGGCGTTCAATGGCCAGCCCATTTCCCGGGGCCGCTTCCAGCAGTTCCTCGACCACTACAACAAGCTCTGGGGCGTGGCCAAGGAGCAGGCCCAGGAGGACGCCGAGCTGGCGGCCCTGGTGGCCGAGTTCCAGGAGTTCAACGAGCAGATCCGCAAGCTGGACCAGCACATGCAGGAGCAGGCCACGGCGGCCCTGGCCGAGGCGGACCGGAATCTCAACTTGGCGGTGAAGACGCCGCTGGACAAGAAGTCCATGAGCCTGCCGCTCAAGCCGGCTGGCGACGCGGACCCGGCCTACCGCCGCAAACAGTCCAACGGCGGAGGCGTGCCCCTCACCCCGCTGATGGCCAAGCTGTCGGTGTTGGCCCTGAACGATGCCACGCCCTCGACGGCTGCCATTGAGATCCAAACGCCGCTCAATGCCACGAAGCTGTTCCCCCGCCGCAGCTCCCTCAAATGCGAGGATGCCCTGGACGCCCTGACGGCCTTGTCGGCAGCCCCGCCCTCCGGCCCCCAGGCCGACGGACTGCAGCGCACGGAGCTTTACATTTGCGGGCAGCAGAACATGACGCTGCTGCTGCTGATGGAGGAGGGAGCCTCGCGCCAGCAGCCGCTGGTCCAGAAGATGTTCGACATTTGCGTGGCCAAGTTTCCCCACATGGAACTGCAGCTCAACCAGACGCTCAATGTCAACGTGGAGGGCGACAAGCGGGACGGCAGCTACAGCTTCATGTGCATTGATGCCCAGTGGGATGCCCTCCAGCGCAACGGGCCCTGGAATCCCGTCGAGCTCATCACCCTGGAGGGCATGCACCGCGATCTGCAGCAGGCGAACGGGCGACTCACCGACCTGATTCTGCGGTGAGTGGGGGGGAAGTGAAGCGAAGAGCTGGAGTGCTGATGGGTTTTTTATTTGCAGGTCGCATGAGTCCGTTTTCTATGGCTATCGTTGCGGGCGGACGGAGTTTTTCTACAAGGAGCCCGCCCATCAAATCACAGGAATTCCGCCGCCCTCCGATCCCTTGGGCAACATTCAGACGCGGGCCAAGACTCGCCTGGAGCGCGATCACTCCTTTATGCTGTTCTAAGGGGGGCAGCACTCGGCAAAAGACAGTAGGAAAACTCGTTAGAGAGGGAAAAGCGAAGCTCACCTGGTGTGCAGTTTGGGAGCCACTGCAAAGCGGCTCTTAAACAAAGCGAAGCTCATCTGGTGTGCAGTTTGGGAGCCACTGCAAAGCGGCTCTTAAAGCGAAGCTCATCTGGTGTACAGTTTGGAAGCCACTGCAAAGCGGCTCTTAAAGCGAAGCTCATCGCTGTACAGTTTGGGAGCCACTGACTAGGGAAAGTCGATCTCAGCTTTCCGAATTTGCCAATGTAAATGCCATCCGTTTTAAACTTTGCCATTGCCTAATTTAAGTGACAGCCTCGATTGGTCCTTTTGTTGCAGTTTTGATCCTCAATACTCACTCATTCCTAATTTATTACCAGTGCAAATCTATTTAATATTTATGTGTGCGTTGCGTTGTGCCAACAAAATTGCAGGTAGTTACAGTTTAGGAGCCACTTCCCAGTGGCTCTCAAACCCTTCATGTCTATGTAAGTTTTAGCCAAAGAATACAAACTAATCTCTGTTTTAGCTTAAAATTAACACTATAAAATACTGTTTTAAAGCCCACACTTATAATTAATCAACAGCCTCTAAACTAATCCTAGAATACTACGATTAACAGCCTTTGATTTAATGAGCCTGGGAACCCCCTCAGGGCATCTTCATGACCAGCCAAGGAACCCGGCCGTAGTATTTGTAATGGTAGTAATCGTAGGCCAGCTTGGCCAGGATGCCGACGATGAGGCTGGCGAGGACGCCGTTGACCCAGTCGATGGCATGGATCTGCGTCTGCTCGACGCTCATGTTGCACATGTCCTGGCGCGTGAGGGACAGAACCTTGGCCTGCCGCAGGTCGTCCCCGTAAGTGCAGGTGACGTTCCAGGCATCGCGGATAATCTCTTTGTATTTGGTCAGGAGCTCGCGCAGGCGCATGCCGAACTTGCAGGTGCAGTGCCAGGGATTCTGGCTGAGCTGCAGGAGGTTCACGTTCTCGTTCTCCTCCAGGGCGTTGTCCAGGGCGTAGACGTGGAGCTTCTGCAGGAGATTCCCGCGCAGGCTCAGCAGACGGAAGTGCTCCAGCCAGTAAGTGTCCTCCAGCTCGTCCACATTCGAGATGCGGTTGTTGTCCAGGTGGACGTCCACCACCTGCTGGTAGTGGAGGTTGTTCCTTAGCGGATTGATGTCGGTTATCTGGAGGGGAAGGGGTTGATTAGTCGGATGGAAAAGTTAGCTCGTCTCGCACTCACCAGGTTGTCGTTGACGTAGAGCATCGTTGTGTTCTCGGGCAGGTAGTCGGGCAGCCTGCGGAGCTGCAGACCTGAGCAGTTCACCGTGTACAAGGGGATGTGGGACTTGGGCAGGATGTGGTGCATTAGGCAGGAGCAGTTCTGGAGATCCGGATGCGCCTGGCACTCCGTCTTCAGCGTCTGCAAAACATCAAGAAACTCTCACCAGGAATCTTTTCCCCTCTCCCCGTGAAACTCACCACTTTGTAGTGCATGACCAGGAGCATTTGGCGCTCCTTGTACTTGCGGTCGGTGCAGACGAGCTGCTCCCGGTCGGCCACCAGGCTGCCCTTGTCGGGCTGTAGGAGCCACTTGAAGTTGCGGGTGCAGTTCCACGGGTTCCCGGCCAGAAACAGCTGCTGGAAAGTCCTCGGCAGCAGCAGCGGCCCCTCCAGCTGGACCAGCTGGTTCCAGCGCAAGTCGAGGACCTTCAGCGGGTGGATCCTTTTGAAAGTGCGCGCCGAGATGTACGACAGGTTCGTCCACGAGATGTTGATGTAGTGCAGGTAGAACATCTCGGGGAAGTCGAAGATGAACTCCGTGAAGCCGCTGTACTCGATGGTCAGGGCCCGCAGCTTGGGGAACTTCTGCAGCTCGTCCAGGGGATTGAAGCCCTGCTGGGGCCAGCCGCAAATCAGGATCTGCTGGGCGGGCAGCTTCTCCACTTTGGTTCGACTGGGAAGAGAAACTCTTGCCTTTATCAATGGAGGGGCAATGGGGAGCCTCACTTACGCCAGGTTGGCCAGATTGTTCATGCCGCCGTAGCAGCGCAAGAGGCCGTGGCGGGTGGGGCGAGTGCAGTTGCCGTCGACGGCCTCCGGGGCGGCTGTCCAGTTGAAACATCCCTGGGTTGGGGGCGTCTCACTAGCCCCAGCAGTCCAGCTGAAAGTCGAAAGGGAAGGTTTGAGAGTGCTGAGGTCTGAGAGTCTTGGGAAGTCACTGTGGAGTGGCTCTAAAACTGTAACTGGAGGGTGGGTATGAGGGACCTGTGCTCTGAGGGACGTTGAAAGGGGAGTGGCTCTCAAACTGCAACTGCTGAGCTCTGAGAGACGTAGAAAGTCTCTCAAGTGGCTCTAAAACTGTAACTGAAAGGAAGGTATGAGAGTGCTGAGCTCTGAGAGTCTTTGAAAGCCTGTGAAGAATGACTCTCAAACTGTAAGTGTCAATGTGGGGGAAGCGGAAGGAAGCGAGCTGTCATTATTCTCCCGTTAGGTTCGTTTATTTCTCAATTTGCAAGTTGAGGCTTAAAAATAGCCGAGATCTTTCAGAAGGTGATAATTTTTACCCAAGCAAACAGAAAGACGATGAAAAGTCACCAACATCGATCGACGGATCTTCCGCCACCCACGCTAGTTTTGGTGGCTGGAACTCGACTGTTTGTTTACCCCAAATGTTGATAAATGTCTTTATACCATCGGTTGGCAAATAGAATCGGTGGCGGACTAGAATTCCCAAACAGCAGTCGCCGTGGCGCAGCCTGTGGGGCGCGTTTATTTGCCTTTCTGTTAGCAGATCTCTCAGCCCAGATCACCTGAAATCGTTTAGCACTTCCTCCACTCGATCAATAAAAACGAACATGATTTCAGTCAAAACAACAATTACACAGCTCAGACAAAATAACCCGTCCCATCCTTTCGAAGAAGTTAGTTAAAATTTTCACTTGCAGGCCCTCAAAAGTATGCAGTGAATTCTTTGCTGGGTCTCCTTTCCTCGAAGCTCCTCACGGCCAATCGAATGGTAGAATTTATCGATTTTTATTGCTTTTTAGTTGGACCGCAAAAATAAAGTATTTGATAGTCGGACTGGCGAGGGGGAGTATTTTTCGTGTTTGCCTCAAAAAATATCGACTTACGCGCAATTAGCAACTGGGCGAAGCTGCTTTTGTGTTGAAGTGTTAAAATAAATTCGCTTGCGAAAAATAAAGCCAAACAAAATAATCCCTTTCGACCTCCACCGGCCACCGCTGTAAACTCCAACGTTTTTTATTAAATGTAACAATTCTCCATAAATTTAACCGCTTTTGTTTGGACCCCACTCCGTCCGTCGGGGCGTGTCGCGGTTATCTTCTCTAAGACGACGAAAATAGCTCCCCACTATCATGTGATGGCAGAAATTGCTTGGAACAGGTTTTGTTGTTGGCTGTCGTCTGTCTGGCCGAAACGAGCCCCAAGGGTGTAGGACAGAACAACCACCAATTACAAGGGGAACAACCGACCCCCGAAAAGATCAAGAAAGCTTCTAAGCTGCTTACCGGGGCCACGGGTCGTATGCGTTATAATTTCGCTGATCGCAATCTCCCATTATATCGGGAGACAATAGAAAAAAGCCCACTGTGCTTGGCTTTAATTTGATTGAAAACTGGACAGCACTGGAATGGAATTAGAATAAGAAGATAAAATAGAATTCTGGGGACGATGCGGTTGGGCGGTTATCACGGCCCGGCCCAGATTACAGCCGCTAATCTATTGCCTTGTAATTATCCGAATTCCGTGTGATTTTCAGAAAACAAAAATACCTTTATAAATAACTTTGTCTGGCCGAGATTAGTTCCAGCTTAACACCTGAAGAACTCGAGCCGAGATCCCTCCCGAGATTTATGTAGTGCTCGACTCCATTCCACTTTATGGGCCGTTTAAATGGACTGCGGTAGCTGAATGACAAATGAGCAGTATAAAGTTATTTCCCCGAATTTCTAATTAGCTGGCAGCCACCAGCCCGCCCGCCAAGAACAGCTTAGCTGGAGCGATCAAGCGCTTAAGTTTTGAGCCCATAATCCGGCCAGAAGATATTAACGAATGCCGGTTATTTAGGGCCAAATCAGGGCTCGTTTTTGTTGTTAGGCGGACTGAAATATCAGCGAAATATAAGCTGATAAAGGCGAGCGCCTTAAGCCCCATAAATTGCGTATGAGTTGGGGGTAAAGGCAAATCAGAGCCGCCGACGATAAGCTGATTGTTTGGAACATTTTGGGAATTTCATTGACTGCGTACCTGCCCAGAATCACCAGCCACACGAGCAGCCACCGACGCCACAATTCGCGGCCACTTTCATTGATAAACTCACAGCCGCCGGGCCCCATCTGGGCAGCCAATAAACTCGGGAATTTAATTCGATCGGAACAATATTTCGGCAATTTTATGCGGCGCTTCTACGAAATTAAAAGTTCTCTTTTTATTGTTTGCCCGCCAGCCGCTGGTTTTTGTCAACCCTTTTAATTTTGTATGCGTTGAAATTATTTTCGGCTGACCGCGTTGACGGTCTCGGCCAGCGAGCGTTGTGTCGAAATCGTTCCGCGAGCGCGTTTCCGTGTATCTCGGCCGTGCTGCTTTTCTCGCGTTTGAACTTCAAATGACGCGCGAATCGCTGTCATGTTTGGGCTTTCAGGCCGCGCGAAGAACGCTGAGTGCTCGGAAAACAGCTGTGCTGCCTTCCAGTCTGACGCCGGCGAGCGGGGGATCTGCTGGCAGCGAGCGAGTGATCTGAATTGCCTTTCAATTTCATTCACTGTCAGTCGGTTGGATGCTCCTCTGAAAGAAGCTGTAGATCTTATAATTTCTTTATATTTGTACATACAGAAATTTTGTTCTAAAGCTTTGGATGGCTACACACTAATAAATAGTTCAAATAGTTAACAAAAACCGATCACTAGACATATAATAACATATGTATAAAGTGTATAGACGTCTATAGCCGCGCGATTTGTAGCATCTGTTGATATTTTGTGTGTAAAGGACTGAGTTGCCGAGCAGCAAGTGAGGTTGTCGAAGACTGATTCCTGTGTTAAATGCAATCCAAAAATATGTAGTTCAAGTCCTCAGACATCTCGCCGGGAGACGGGGAACTTTGCTGGCGTAACTCTGACTTATTTGTGCTTGAGAAAGACTACAAAAGTTTAACAAGATTTCTAGTAACCGCAAAAAGTGCTTAGTCGATTTCGACAGCTGCACACTTATCCAAATTGGGCAGGGGGGTGACCACCGCGTGGGTGTTTGGTTCCGCCGGGGAACTTGTGTTTTGTACTTTTTCATTGGTCTCGGCCTGCTTTTGGCGTTCGTAGTTGCGCACGTCCTCGATGGTCATGCCGTGCCATTCATCCACCCAGGCGAATGCCTGGCGGTGGCCCAGCAGCAGTATGTCCCTTATGGCGCGATGGATGAAGTCCTCCACTTTGGTCTGGAGGCCCCAAACCTCGAAGCTGGCATGGACCACTTTGTAGGAGCACATGATTGGGCTGTCGGTTTCCCGCCAGCCCTCGATGAGCGGGCCGCGCTCTAAGCACAGGAAAGGTTAGAAAATGACGATTTTTACGAGGCTACAACTCACCTGTCTTTTCGGATTTAAAGAATTTGGGGTCCTCGTCGCGCTTGTAATGTTTGGAGTTGTTCAGTTCATCAAACGCAATGTCCACGCAGTCCACAGTGAGGGTCTTCAGTTCGTCTTCGTTCAGCTCCAAGCACTAAGATTTTCCAACCTTATTAATCTATCTTTGGGCCAATTTAGGGACTCTGGAACTTACGTTGTTTGTGCTTCCATTGTTGTTCTCGTATCGCGTTTTGATTAGCACATTTAATTTGGGTATAAACGAACACTGGGGAAAGGCAAAGGGTTCTTAATGAACTCATTTATATGCAGCGGCATTTTTGCTTACCGTGTACTCTTCGTGGGATTCGTTACGGCCGCCATGAAATGAGACATAAAGACATTATTAGTAAGATTCGGATGCCTCCCGCTGGGCTGCTCAAAGGGACGGGGGCCGGGCTATGGAAATCAATGAAGGTGACGTTTTTCTGTGGTATGTCAAGTGTGACGAGAGACCATTATCGCCATGTGGAAGACGGACAGACACCCGATACGAAAACGCTGATAAGCAACAGGCGAGTCACTAAATTGGATCCTCGACTGGCTGGCGGTTCATCGAACACTCTACTTTTCTGCCATATGCTCATTAGAGTTAATTTTATGGCCTGCGCCAGGGCGATGGGTTAAATGCGAAACCCAAAGTTCGAATTTCGTCGCAGCTCAATTTGGTAGGGGCATGAGGAGAATTAACCTCAATGCGCTGCGCAACGTACCTGTCAATGTGAAGGGATAGTAATTCCAGGACTTCTCTGTCACATAGAAGACGCGGGGGCAGATCGCTTGAATCCAATATGGCAAGCGGCTGGGGAGAAGGATATTTAGACAGAGCGTTCATGGAGGGCAAATCTGGCTTACCTGGACAAGTGTATACGTTTCTCTGTGTATTGTCCTGTCCCGTGGACTTCATCCTCACATGGCTTGTTCTCCACGACCTCAACCCCTTCCCCCTCTTCGGACTGTTCCAGGCTGTGGCGTGCTATCATATAAAGCTGGCCGATTTGGTACTGAAAAAATACATTTTTAGGGAAAAACATTCCATGACTGCGGGAACTATAAGTTAACTTACCTCCTCCACTGTTAGGGGCATGCAAATGCGATACTCTTTAGTCAGCACCATTTTTCTAACGTGTGTTTCCGACCCCACAAAAAATTTTCTAGTTTCGACGAGCTTCGATTACGAAATTCGACAAGACTCGATCACAATTTGCAGCCGGTGCCAAAAAAATGCTATCGGCAGGGTTGCTATCTTTTCCTTTTTTTATTTGTCATTTATTTTGTATGCTTCACTTGCTGTTCATTTAGTGCAAAAAAATGATATTTTTAAAACACTTTAGAAATTCACAATTTTACGAAACAATTAAAAAACTGGTGCTTGAATAATTTAGGTATCGAATAGCCACACGACAACACAATAATCGATAGTTTTGTGCCTTTCACACATAGTGAACACACAGCTGAACAAAATACACATACAAACTGTTGGAGTGAAGACGAAAATCCAAAATAAAAATATATATTTGGATTTTGCGGTTACACTTTCTGGTTAAAGGTATGTTTTGAAGGATGCTTATATCGCCAAAAATCAAAAGTGTTCAAAAAACGTAGAATATATTCCAAAAAACGCCGCTTAATTTAATCGAAAAGTGGAAGACGAAAAACAAAAACATTCAGACACTCACACACATGCAAGCATTCACATACAGGTTGAACACACGCACACACCATGACTGTATACACAGCCAATTGCACTGCGCCATCATCAGCAGCAGCAAAAATAGAAATATAAATTTAGATAATTTATAATTTTCTATTTATTCATCTTCAGTCGAAACACCGCGGAGCAACTCAAGGGAGCACTAGAATCACTGGAAGACATTGCGACGCGCGATGTTTAAATTTCGCGTCAAAATGAGTCCAGCCAACAGAAACAACAACAACCATAGCTATGGAAGCGGAAACAAAGAATTCACCTGCTGCTTTGGCCTGCATGTTCATACGGCCACCATAATGATCGGCCTTTGGCACTTGGTAAGTTTAAATGTCCTTCGCATGAATCTTCTCCTCCCTGTCACACACACACATTCGTTGCACCCGTGACTGCAGTTGTTGCCGCCTGCGTCATTCTATTGACCCTGCTCAGTGCCAAGGAGCCGGGCCGGAAAAATCAATCGCCGGTCAGCACTGACGCACAAACTGGCCTGCACTTCGTTTTTAACTTACGAAGAACAGGCCTATCTCTGTCTATTCTGAGCTCTTATCAAAGTGCCACGAGTCGCGGAGGGCAAACAAACTGGTGACGAATGTTTGTCTCTCTAGTCAGGCAAGAGATTTCATTCGAAAAGTATCTGGAAATGCTTTCAAAAATATTATTCAGAAGGCTGCTCACCAACTCAACAGCTGCTGGGGGATTCCTGCATTTCCCCATCATGAAATAGGCGCTTTTGAACTTGTCACTTTGAGTCAATTCTACCCCAATGGCCGACGATAACCTGAATGCCCGAAAAGACTCCTTACCGGAGGCCCAGGCAACCTCTGCCCACCAAAAACAGACCACCGAAGCCGGTAAAAGTAAATATGAGACAGAAGAATTGAACCTTTTATACACCAACGCGGGGAACTTCAAGCGATCCCCGTCCTCCGAACTGAGCATCACCCCAGAGACCTGCAATAAATTGGCAGAGCACAGCCTTTTGTCGCTTGGCTACGCAGCCAAAGCCTGGCCAGAGCCAAGGCAGCAGCGCCCAATGGCCAAGCCGGATCTGTACGTGCTGCTGGGGCAATTGGTAAGGAAGCGCATCAAACCGAACTCTGTGGTGGTGATCGGGACCACCAAGATCCCCGTGCACTTGATGGTGCTGCAGAGCTTCTCTCGGATCTTCCGGGACCTCACCAACGAGCTGAGGATCCAACTGCCCGAGTCGATGATCACGCCGCGCGCCTTCCGCCTGGCCTACGACTGGATGATCGAGGACGCCCCTCAGCTGCCCCGCCTCGGGCTGATCGAGGTGAAGCAGGCAGCTTGCTTCTTGGGCATCACCCAATTGTACGCCCAATGCACTTACTGCCTGCAGCACTTCTTCGAGGAGGAGTCGGCCGTGCTGCTCTACCTGGAGGGCACGCTGCTGGGGGTGGAGCCTGACTACCGCCACATCCTGCGGCGGGTGGGGCAGTTTTTCTTAACCTTTGCGGCTTCCATCGAGTTTCTCCAGCTGCCGCTGGAGCCTCTCAGTATTCTGCTGGGCTCCAGCGATATTTGCGTGAACACCGAGCTGGAAATATTCATGGCCGCCGTGCGCTGGCTCAACTTCCAGTGGCCGCAACGGCGCCCGCTCATCTCGAAGGTGGTGGGCTGCATTCGGTTCGCCTTGATCTCGCCCTGGCTGCTGATCAAGATCCAGAAGCCCTGCCCGAGTTCCCTGGAGCTCCACCGCATCACCAGCGCGCCCTTCGTGCGCCAGCAGATCCATGACGGCATTGCCTACACCACCACGCGGCTGTACTACGGCTCCGACCTGGAGGCCTTCCGGGAGCACTTGAGCCGGACGCGAACGCAGTCGCCTATGCAGCGGGTGTGGATCTACGACCGGAGCTGCCCTTACCACCACCGACTGAAGTGCCGGGTGTGCGTGGAGTTCACGTTTGAGAATTTTGTTAGTTACTTGAATTTCCTGCAAGGCCAGCACAGAGACTACTGGCAATTCTACGAGTCGGCCGAGTCGGGCAGCTGCCGCTGCGAGCTGGCCAATAAAGCGAGGGCCATTGATTAATGTACTGCTTATATTTTGTATTGGCTTTAAATAGAGAGAGATCATCGAGAGACTTCTTCATTTTTATTTGTAGTTCCTGAACATCCTGGCCCTCAGCGTGCTGGCGGTGATCTGGCGCAACCCCCAGATGATGGAGGAGCTGGAGGGCGGCGGCCACGACTACACTGTGGACCCCTACGCGCCGGCCCTGCCCACGCCGCTCAGCAAGGTCGACCCACCCTACGCTTTCCACGATCACTCGCTTAGCGGCCCTCGCCGCATTCGTAAGCAAACGGCCGCCAAATCTCGACCTCCCTCACCCTCTTCTTCCCTTAGCCAACTTCGACATGGGCGGCTTGGTGTGCACCTGCATGATAGCCATTACCCTGATGATGATCTACGGCACGATCAAGGGCAAGCCTTCGCATCTGCTGCCCTTTTTCTGCCTGCAGCTCTTTGACTTTGCCATCACCACGTGAGTAGCTTGACCGAAGAGATGGGCGAAGTATTTACTTGTGGTTTTTGATTAGTCTTACGGCCGCTGGATATCTGTGCTACCTGCAGGCGATTCATCGCATCATTGCGGAGTCGCACCGCCTGCCCTGGCGCGAGAAGTTGCTGGAACTGCCCTCCGAGGAGCTCGTCGTCATCGTCCTGGTTGTGTTTGTGTGCATAGTTTTCCTCAAGGCCTACAGCATTGGCATCGTGTGGCGCTGCTACAAATACCTGAGCCTGCGCCAGCAGCACCAGCAGCACCTGCGCTCGGTGTTGCCCTGCTTGATGCCCGGCGACTTGGCCGCCGCCGGCTGCGGGCTGGGCGCCGAGGAGCGAGCCTACTCGACTTTGTTGCCGAACTACGACGAGGCCATTGCCCAGTACATGAAGCAGGCGCCGCCGCCATCCTACCAGGTGGCCATGTCCAACTACAACCCCGAAGAGGGGGCTGGTGGGCCCCCGCTGTTTGTTAGCCTGGACTCGCCCACGGCCGACGCGAATGACAACCATATGGACAACAACAATGACACCCCCAACAACAACAATACCGTGCATGTGAACGCCAACACTCCGCCCATGCGCCGGGCAGCTGCCCAGGACGATGGCGAGGACGACGATGCCGATCTGGAGGTAATCGACGGTGGAGTCGACGTGGTGGTGGACATACCGCCGCCGCCAGCCTACAACGATGTGAGCGAAGGGCAAGAACAGGGATCTCCGCTGCGCCAGGCCCTCCCCGGCCAGGTGAGCCGGGCCCCCAGCGACGAGAGCCAGGCCTAAGCAATGATTGTGATGATCGGTGCACTGAGTTGTTTATGTTTTAATTGCGCGTTGTGAGCATTTGTTGAAGCCTCCGTCTGGCCTCGTGAATCTCTGCAAGCTCGTTTGCTCCCACATTCCATCTGCTGGCACCAGGCCACTCAGCAAATGCCAAGTGACCGGCATCGATTTATTCGTTTATTCTACAACCTTTTAACCTTAAGCAACGCAGCCGCAATAGGGCTCTAACCCATATGCATATACACACACTTATAGCTCCATATTGTCTATTGTATCGGAGGACTCTCCACCAAAGAGACAGGCAAGTGCAGTAGCCAAGGATCGACTGCAACGAGAGGAACTCGAGTATCTACGCTGCAATCGAATATATAACTTCTTGTATACCAAATTTAAGGAAATAACAGATGTAGACGTGTTTTAGTTTAAACCGCAGTAGTTTCGCGCAAGTAGATGCAAAATAAATATGCATATCGAGTTATTTATATTTCAGTGTATCGTGTGTGTCGTTTGGTATCCGTACTTTAGTTTCTTTACCTATTTACTGTTTTATGCGCAAATGATATCGACAAACTACAAATAAATTATAAAAATACTAAACCATCGCCTATCGAAATCGCTTCAGTAGTTCCCCCCAACCCTCTTCCCAGGCTCTGGGGAACCCCACAAGACTCGAGTCGATTGTGTGTATTTACTGTTTTATGCGCAAATGATATCGACAAACTACAAATAAATTATAAAAATACTAAACCATCGCCTATCGAA